>AWOL01S0061226.1:0-35530 GCA_000715115.1 Nicotiana otophora
GCCGGTGGCTATTCTAGCCCGGCAGGTCCGACAGTTGAGATCTAAGAGTTATCCTTCAGTTTGGGTGCACTGGAAAGGTCAGCCGGTAGAGGCATCTACCTGGGAGTCCGAGTCGGATATGCGGAGTAAATATCCACACCTTTTCTCCAGCTCAGGTACTTTTTCTAACTCCGTTCGAGGACGAACGTTTGTTTTAGAGGTGGAGAATGTGATGACCCAAAATGTCATCTTTAAATTTAATAAGTAATTCTGTGTTCTAAGACCTCGAAAAGCACCATTTATCATTCCTCTACTTGCGTGCGCAGTCCATACAATTTTCCGAAAAGCTTTTATGTGAAAAATGGATTAAAATGTGAAATAGAGTTTTAAAACTCCACTAAGTTGACTTTGCTCAACATTTTTAGCAAATTGACCTGGATCAGTGTTTTTGACAGTTTTGGAGCTCCGTATCGTGATTTGGGACTTGGGCGTATGCCCGAAATTTAATTTGGAGGTCCCTAGCTCAAGTTATTACCATTTAACAGAACTAGCAATTTAAAGGCTAAAGATTTCCAAGTTTGACCACGGGGTTGACTTTTTGATATCGGAGCCAGAATCTAATTCTGGAAATTTGAACAGCTCCGTTATGTCATTTATGACTTGTGTGCCAAATTTGAAGTCATTCCGAATTCATTTAATAGGTTTTGGCACGATATTTGCAAATTGAAAAGTTTAAAACTCAAAGTTTGAATCGGGGTGTGAATTGTAATTTCAGCATTATTTGACGTGATACGATACCCCAAGTAAGTCCGTATTATGTTATTGGACTTGTTGGTATATTCGTACGGGGTCCCGAGTACCCCGAGAGTGATACGGATTGAAATCGGATCAAGAATTGGACTTAAGCAAAATTTGAATCTTTCCTTTTGTTGTTATCGCACCTGCGGATTTTTGACCGCAGGTGTGAGCTCGCAGAAACGAGCCTTCGATCGCAGATGCGCCCGGGCGTGGCTGGGAAAAAGTCCGCAGGTGCGGAAACCTGCACGCACCCGCGCATCCGCAGAAGCGAAGGCAGTGCAGGTGCACATTTTTCCTCCGCAGGTGCGAGGCCTCGCCTGGCAGCCCCATTTCGCAGATGCGAGATTTTTCTTGCAGATGCGACCTCGCATGTGCGAGCCCGGGCAACGCAGGTTCGGAAATGCCTGGGCAGTGTATATATCGAAGAGTCCGATATTATTTTCACAGTTTGGTCATTTTGAGCTCGGTTAAGGCGAAGTTTTGGGCGATTTTCACGGAAAATATTAGGGTAAGTGTTCCTTATCCTATATTGATTATATTTCATGATTTCATACTCGTTTATATCATGAATCCGTGAATTTATGGAAGAAAAAACAGATTTTTTAAAAATCTTGCAAAAACGAAAATTTAAGATTTGAAGGTCCATTTGATATCGGAATTGAATTATTTTTGTATGGTTGAACTCGTAGCGGACCGGGTATTCAAATTTTGCGAGTTTTTCCTAGATTTGAGACGTGAGTCCCACAGTCGAATATTTTAATAAATTTTGGATTTTTATCCGGAAAATTTGTAAATGCATATGGAATTAATTCCTATGATTAGTATTGAATATATCGAATTGTTTGTGAATAGATTTGAAGCTTTCGGAGACAAATTTAAAAGGAAAAGCTGTGGTTGAGTAATTGATTTGAATTTGCAAAGCGCGGTAAGTGTCGTGGTTAACCTTGACTTGAGGGAATAGAACCCTTAACTTATTTGTTATGTGAAAAGCATGTGAACGACGTATAGGCGAGGTGACAAGTGTCTATACGTCGTGAAATTAATTGTTTTCCTGCTTACTTAAAAAATCATAAATTATTTTAAATCATAAATTAATTATTATAATAATTATTTCTCTCCTATTCTTTGTCAAATATAAATTCTTGAGTTCCTACATTAATTGTTACATGCTATTTGAATTATGTGTTTTAATTGTTATTTGACATTTAGCATATTAAATATTAAACTGCCTATTTTCTCCCTGATTTCCATAATAAGTTTTTATTTGTCATTGTTTGTTTCATAATTAAATCATAATTATTGTGTGCTTGTTGTCTTATAATTTAATATTAATTGTTGCATTTATTGGAGAAATTTCTTCTATAAGAATTGATTGAAATGGATATATTGGAGGATCGGGTTGCACGCCGTAACAGACTTAAAAGTCCATATTGGAGGATTGGGTTGCACGCCGCAACAGACTTATTAAAAAGTCCATATTGGAGGATCGGGTTGTATGCCGCAACAAACTTATTAAAAAGTCCATATTGGAGGATCGGGTTGCACGCCACAACAGACTTATTAAAAGTCAATATTGAGGGATCGGATTGCATGCCGCAACAGACTTATTAAAAGTCAATATTGGGGGATCGGATTGCACGCCGCAACAGACTTATTAAAAAGTCTATATATATTTGATTGAAATAAATATACGACATACTTGATTAAAAGGAATATATTGGGAGAGCGGGTTGCACGCTGCAACAGAATTGAATGTGAATATATTGTGAGAGCGGGTTGCATGCTGCAACAGAATTGGTTGAAATAATAATGGATTATGACTGCTGAGTTGGCTTCAATTATTATAATTGAGTTACCTGATTTATTTCTATTATTTGTTGTTATTAATATTGCGTACAGGTTAATGTAAGTGAACTGCCTTAGCCTCATCACTACTTCGTCGATGTTAGGCTCAGCACTTACCAGTACATGGGGTCGGTTGTACTGATACTACACTCTGCACTTCTTGTGCAAATTTCGGAGTTGGTCCCATCGGCGTACCATAGACTTGCTCGGATTTCAGCTACCAGAGGAGACTTGAGGTATAACTGCATGGCGTCCGCAATTCTGAAGTCCCCGTCTATTTTACTTTAGCTGTGTTTTTGTTTTTAGATAACTTTATTTTATTCAGACCTTTATTTTTATTTATTCTAGATGCTCGTGCACTTGTGACACCAATTCTCGGATGGTATTTAGACACCGTTATTTTTATGGGTTATTTTACTATATTTCAAACTTTGCTTTCGCATTTGTTTCTTTGATTATTAATAATTTAAAGATTATTTAAAAATTAGTTAATATTATTCTAACGTTGGCTTGCCTAGCAAGTGAAATGTTAGGCGCCATCACGGTCAGAAGATGGAAATTTCGGGTCGTGACAAAAAGTTGTTTTTTTCATTTTAACAAAAAAAAGTACTTTCTTTTCATGATGTAGAAAATATATTTTCTTTCATTTCAATAAAATAATGTAGTAAAAAATATTTTCTACTCTCTAACCAAATATTTCTTCTGGTCCACAATAAGTGATTTTTTGTTATTTTTTTATGGTCAAAAATAAGTGATTTTTCCAGATTTCAAGAATGAATTAATTATTTTTTTCCTACATTGCCCTTGGAGTAAATAATGCTGGAGTATGTGTTAGAAGTGTTTATGTGAAGAGATAGTAAAGGTTAATAAGGTCAATTTTATTGCTAATTAATGTTAAAAGGTGAATTTCTTAATGTGTGAAAACAACCAAAAAATCACTTATTTTGGACCGGAGGGAATACTAGAAAATATTTTCCCGAAAAAGGTTTGCACTCACCAATCAAACAAGGGAAAATAAGTGATAAAATCTCTCATTTTCCATGAAAATATGTTTTAAGAAAATCTTTTCCTTGGAAAACATTTTCCTTCATACCAAACATACCCCTAATATCATAACCTAATTCGATTACCTCAGATCTGCAACCAAGATGTACTTTTTTTATACGGGTAGATCTTGGTTTGAATTGAGGTAGAGAAGTAGCATTAGAAATTAGAAATTAGAAATTAAAAATTAGAAATAAGAAATACTCCCTCCGTTCTAATTTATGTGAACTTGTTTGACTAGGCACGAAGTTTAAGAAAAATAAAGACTTTTGGAATTTATGGTCCTAAACAAGTCAAAAAAGGGTCCATAATATTCGTGTGTTATGGTTTTACGGCGTGTGATGGGTTTTAGCATTTCGTTATGGCGGTACTTATTGAGCTTGCGTGGCGGTTCTCTCGTTTGAGTCATTTTTTCCCCATGTTTGAGTACATTTGAATTGTTACGTATTAGTGCATAGATTGCACGGTTTGTGGCAGGTAGTATTGGTGTGGCATGTTAGTAGAGTAGTTGGTATCTGATAAGATGAGGTCGTTGGATCCAGGATGGGTGCTATCAGATTTGATTGCGGTATATTTGGAAGGATAATATCGGACGTCAGCTTAGAAATTACTATAATTCTTGTCGGAGGAGAGGGAGCTCCGTGACTTGTTGATCTGGTGAGTGATTACGAGTTCTGCGTGTTTCTTTCATCATCGGCAGTGTGTGAAGGTTTTAGAACGAGGTTTTGTTTGACATGAGGTTTATTATTGGTATTGGATTGTTTTGAGCAGCTACTGTGATCGAAAATTTTGAATGGGTATTTGAGTTATGTGGAATGTCATGTGATAACATCTTGGGTTATGGTTATGGCTTGGTACAGCTTGTTCAGACCCATACAGTGCGTGAAAGCGAGATTAGGCTTGTAGGAAATTCCAAGTGTTGGAAATTGGGTTCCATGGTTTATTGGTTAAGGTTGGAGTAATGACCTTCACTATGTTGTGTTGTCGGGCCTATATGGAATAGGGTGGCGTGGGATCACCCCCGATTATGTGCATGGTAAGGTTACACGATGATTTGACAGCTTAAGAACAACTTTTGGCACGTTCGAGGACGAACGTATGTTTAAGTGGGGGAGGATGTAATGACCCGACCGGTCATTTTGAGTATTTACATTCCGTTCAGCTATTTCAAGTATTGAGCATCATCATATGATGTATTATGACTTATGTGAATCGTCGGTTTTGGTCAGGTTATTTAAATTGATTTGGAAGAATGAATTTCATTGTTGAAGCTTTAAGTTGGAAGAGTTGACCAAGTTTGACTTTTTGTGAATTTGACCCGGAGCGGAGTTCTGATGGTTCCGTTAGGTCCGAATGGTGATTTTGGACTTGGGCGTATGCCCGAATGTATATTTGGATGTTTTTAGAAGGTTTTGACACAAATTGGCGAAAGTTAGAAATTTGAAGGTTTGGAAAGTTGATAAGTTTAACCGGAAGTTGACTTTGAGGATATCAAATTCATATTGTGGTTTCGGGAGTTGGAATAGCTTCGATATGTTATTCGGGACTTGCGTGCAAAATTTGTGTTCATTCCGAGTTGATATCATATGTTTCGACACGAGTTTTGGAAGCTGAAAGTTCAAAGTTCATTCAAGTTCGAATTGAGGTGCGATTCATCGTTTTGATGTTTCTATGTGTTATTTGATGCCTTGAGTAGGTCCGTGTTATATTATTGGACTTGTTGGTATATTTGGACGGGGTCCCGAGTGGCCTGGGTGAGTTTCGGACGAGGTTCAGATCATTTTCATTTCATGTTGCATTGCTGAAGGTATGCTGGTTCTGGTGCTTCCGCATCTGCAGAGGAATGGACGCAGATGCGAGTCCGCTGATACGGATATTTGGTTGCAGGCACACAAACAAGCTTGGCTGGGGATCATTGCAGATGTAAAGGAAGAGGCGCACCTGTGTGTGCACAGAAGCGAATCATTTGGGCGTAGAAGTGGGGTCTTGCACAGGAGCGAAGAGGAGCTCGCACGCGCGATGTCGCAAAAGCGAAAATTGTTCCGCAAGTGCGAGGGGTCAGCTGGTTGGTCATGGTCGCAGAATGGTCGCAAAAGCGACGCCGCAGAAGCGATTAATGTGCCGCAGATGTGAAAATGCTGAGCAGAAGGTATAAATCGAGGGTTTTGGTTCTTTCTTCATATTTTGAGATATAAGACCCGTATTGAGGCGACTTTTGAAGCAATTTTTATCACAAGAATTGGGGTAAATGTTCTTTACTTATTTTTGACTATATTATGTGAATCTATCTTCATTTATGGCGATTGCTTGATGAATTTTAAAGAGGAAATTGGGGGTTTTAGCCTAAAGTTTCATAGTGTGAAATTTTGAGTTTTGAACATCAATTTGGAGTCGGATTTGAGTGAAACTAGTATGTTGGACTTGTAATTGAATGGGTTGTTGGATTTTGTAAATTTTGTCGGGTTCCGAGGCACGGGCCCGGGTGTGACTTTTGGCCGGTTTTGGGTTTTGATTAAGGATTCGACCTTTATCATTTGGAATTGTTTCCTTGGGCTTTATTTAATATAATTGAGTTGCTTTTGGCTAGTTTTGAGCCGTTCGGATGTCGGTACGTGCAGGATGGCATTTGTGGACCATCGTTTGGCTTGCTCGATGTTGTATTTCGCTTGTTCGAGGTAAGTAACACTTCTAAACTTGGTGCTGAGGGTATGAAACCCTGAATTACGGGTTATGTGTTTGGTGTTGAGGTAACGCACATGCTAGGTGACGGGTGTGTGGGCATGCACCGTGTGAATCGTGACTCTGTTATTTTTGTGGTACTGTGTAGTTACTTGATCTTACATGTAACCATAAAATCTCTACGTACTAGAGCTATTGAGTTGTGATCCATATTAGAAACCATGTCTAGCCTACATGCTTATTCTGTTGAGACCCACCGAGGTAATATTGCTATTGAATTATTTATTTAAATTGCAATTTCATACTCAGTCATGTTCATTCATATCATAACATATCTCAGTCTCTGTTGCTATTTATTGACACATCATATCATTATTTTGGGCTAGTTTCATGGCATTGCGAGCCCGAGAGACTGAAGAGATTGATGACTGAGTGAGGCCAAGGGCCTGAGCTGTGAGTGATATATGTATATTTGTGGATCGGGTTGCACCCCGTAACGAGCCTTATGATTGTATATGTTTATGGGATCGGGCTGCACGCCGCAACGTGTTTCATTGATTTATGCCATGATTGACTTGCTATAGTGCTTGGGCTGAAGGAGCCCCTGAGCGCGGTTGATTTATATTGAGGGATGGATCTTCCCTGGACATGGATCTTGTCTGAAACTTTTATATTTGGGGATGGATCTTCCCCGGGCTGCCATGGCCTTATACAGTACTGAGTGACTGACTGTCAGTTGCTGTGTATATATTCAGGATATATCTTCCCTAGGCTGGATTGGCCATATACAATACTGAGTGACTGAGCATGTTGAGTGTTTGAGCATGATGAGTGGAAAGTGTGAAACAGTGAGATTGAGTACTCTGAGAGTGTGAGTACATGAGTTCATCTTTGAGATACATTGCATTGACATACACACATGACATACAGACATAGAGATGCATTTTCCTTATGCTGTACGGTATCACGTCATTCATGACTTCTCATACATATTGACATATAGGCATAGAGACGTATTTTCCTCATGCCATTTGAAAATGAAATATTTTCCTGTGGAAAGCTTTATTTTTTGAGAAAAAATATAGTTTTCAAACTTACTTATATTTTCAGCAATTTCGGTAAAAGATTTGGGGTTTTCACTGATATACTTAAAAGGTGGATGTATTTCCTGGAACTGTGAAAAAGTTGAGAATTTTATCTCTAAGTTACTTCTTTCATTACTTTCATTATGTTGTTATGAACTGTTGTTGTCTATTGGTATTGGACTTCGACCCTTGTCCCGGCTCATCACTATTTTCAACCTAAGGTTAGGTTTGTTACTTATTGAGTACATGAGGTCGGTTGTACTCATACTATACTTTTGCACCTTGCGTGCAGATGTTAGATGCTGATGTTGCTGTGATCGACGAGAGCTGGAAATTGAAGATGTGCCTGTGTTCCGAATATAGTTATCTTTTGTTCATGGTAGCCTTAGATGTATAAAACTCTGTTTATGTACATTTCGAACAGATGATGTATTTATTTTGTACCAAGTTTTTAAATTCTAATATTAGAAGCTCATGATTTGTACTACCGGTCCTTGGGGAATGTATCAGTTTTAGATATTTCCTTATATTTAATTGTCTTATAAATTTCATTGTAATTGGTTAATTCTTAATTGGCTTACCTAGTGGGTTGGGTTAGGTGCCATCACGACTAGTTGGATTTTGGGTCGTGACAGTGGGCTGGGCTTAGTGCGTGAGACTTGAATTGGACCAAATCGATCAATTAGTGCAAATAGCACGGGGTAGCCAGTTTCGGGACTGATAGTTGAAAAATAGCCAATATTTGTTAAGTCGATGAAAATAACCATTATTTTGATGAAACACGGAAAGTTTCAGCATAATTTGCTGGATTATGGAACTCCTGCGTATAAACCTCTAGTATATTATGTTGGTACTCCAACATTCGGAAAGTTCAAGCGCAATATGCTGGATATTGGAGCTCCTGCGTATAAATTTTCAGCATATTATGAAATTCCAGTATATTATGTTGGAATTAGGGGTGGGCATTCGGTACTTCGGTACGATATCGAAAGCTAAGATTCGGTACTTCGGTATTTGATAAATTAATTGTGCATACAAAATATCGTACTAAATTAGTTCGGTACGATTTCGGTAGCCAACTAAACTAAACTGAAATAGTTTTTGCATTATTATAAAACGTTAAACATAGCTGGCCATAACTGTTTTCAACTTTTCATTTTTTTGGGGCCTAAAACCGTTTTCAACACCAATACTTGAGATAGGAAAGCGCTATTATGGTCTTTAGGGGTCGTTTGGTGCACAGAATAAATTATTTTGAGATTATTGAATTATAATCCAGAACTAATTCATACCATATGGGAGGTGAGATAAAATAATCCAAAGTTTGATGGGATAAGATGAGATATCCTGAATTAAGTAAGAGATTAAATTTATACCGTATTTGGCTATAAGTATAAATTTATCCCAAGATAAGTTTATACGGCCAATCAAACACGGTATAATTTTAATCCCATATCTTATCCCTCGTACTAAACGACCCTGTAGGGAACAATTTGCACTTTGCAACACTTGAAATACATTGCTTTCTCCTTTTAACTTACCTTGACTGCAGGAATGAAACATACGAAGCCTAATATGTAAAATCCACAATTCAGAATAACATTTACAAAATTCTCAAAACTTGAGATTTTCTCCTTGTAACTGGATATATTGTTCATGGATTAGGTTCCATTTATTGGAGGAGATGTAGACATTCGAGTCTTTATTTTTGTAACGATCCGACCAGTCGTTTTAAGCTCTAGCAAGTCGTTCAGTGATTTGAGGCCATGGGTAGCCTTACTTCAAGTATTATGACTTGTATGTGTGGTCGAAATTGAATTTCGGGAAGTTCGGAATTGATTTGGGAAGAAAATTCTAATTTCGGAAGCTTTAAGTTGGAGGAATTAACTAAGGTTTGCTTTTTGCGTAAACGACCACGGAATTGGGATTTGAAGGTTTTATCATGTTTGTATGATGATTTTGGACTTGGACGTATGTCAGGATCGTGTTTTGGATGACCCGAGAACGTTTCAGCGCCTATTGTGGAAAGTTGGCATTTTGGAAGAATTGCATAAATTTGGGTAGAAGTGTATTTTAATGTCATCGATGTCCGCTTGGAATTTTGAGCCTGGGAATAGCTCCGTATGGTGATTCTGGTCTTAGGAGTGCGTCCAGATGTGGATTTGGAGGTCCGTAGGTCATTTTGGGGTCATTTGGTAAAAGTTGAAAGTTGGAGGTTTTTGAAAGTTTGACCGGGTGTAGACTTTTCGATATCGGGGTGGGATTCTGATTTTAGAAGTTGGAGAAGGTCCATAATGTCGAATGTGACTTGTGTGCAAAATTTGAGATTAATCGGACGTGATTTGATAAGTTTCGGCATCGAATGTAGAAGTTTGAAGTTCTAAAGTTCCTTAAGCTTGAATTGGGGTGCGATTCGTGATTTCGACATTGTTTGATGTGATTTGAGGTGTCGAGCAGGTCCGTGTTATGTTTTGGGATAGGTTGATGTGATTAGATGGGGTCCCGAGGGCCTCGAGTGTGTTCAGATCAATTTTAGATGAAAGGTTGTTGCTAGTTCTGGTGGTTTCTGGTCTGGGCTGCAGGTCTCGCAAATGCGAGGTTTTGATCGCATTTGCGAGGAAGGAGTTCGCATTTGTGATGGTGGGAAATTTCTGAAGGGTTCGCATTTGCGAACATTTTTATCACTTTTACGAATCTGCCCTCTTCGCATTTGCGAAGATTTTGGTCGCAAATGTGACCTTGGCAGGGGTGTCTTTGCTTCGCATTTGCGGTGCTTTTTTCGCATTTGCGAACAAGATGTCGCAAATGCGACATCTGCGAACAAGATGTCACAAATGCAACATCTGCGACTGGAGCAAGGGCATTTATTTCGGGACTTAGCTCATTTCCCTCATTTCCCACTTGGACTTAGGCGATATTTGAGAGCATTTTGAGAGGGGTTCCATCAAATCAAGAGGTAAGTGATCCCTATCAATTCTTTAGCTAAATATACAAATCGTAAGTAGATTTAACATGGAAAATGGTGGAATTTATGAGGTTTTGAGGAAAACCTAGGATTCTGATAAAAATGGGATTAACCCACGAAAATGATTATGGAATTAGATAAAAATCATATATTCGAGTTCATGAGGTTATGGGTAATAATTTTCTTTAAAATTTGGCGAATTCGGGCACGTGGGCCCGAGGGTGAATTTTAGGAATTCTTCAATTTGGGTTGGAAAATCACTTTAATAATTAGGATGTGAAATCTTGAGCATGTATTGACTATTTTATATAACATTTGACTAGCTTCGGGTTATTTGGCACCGAGTTAAGGATTTAAAGCACAATTTTGGACCGGAAAGTAAGTTTTAAGACGAGGTAAGTCTCCTGTCTAACTCCGTGAGAGGGAAACTACCCCTAGGTAATATATTTAATATGTGAAATTTGTTGCAGGGACTACGTATGCACGAGGTGACAAGAGTCTGTACGTAGTTAGATCCATGTTATTGTCCGGGTAGACTTAGGTTCACACCATGTTGTACTTGTACTATTGGGATTATCCTTGCTCGTTTAATTCTTTTATTTCGCATTACAACTTGAGACTAGACATGCGTAGAGTGATAGACTTGCTATTGTAGAGTTTTCGCGAGTTTTATGATTTGCCACAGAATAATGGTGTTCCTCTTACGGATTTCTCATGTGTTATGCATTTGCATCGAGCCATTTTCCTTAAAAATTATAACTCACATGTTTATTCGTGAGTGGAGGTCAAGGACCCGATTAATCTTCTTATTCTAATGGGATCGGTCCGTTCGCCTCGGCAGAATTTATGTACCACACTCTCATGGGAGCGGGCCGTTTGCCTCGGATGTTTAATAGATGCATCTATGATTCGTGCCGTTCGACCCTCGACAGTGCACAATTTAATATTTATATTGGATCGGGTCGTACGCCTCAGCATTTCTATAAAATATCCTCATGGAATCGTGTGTAATATTTGGCAAGAAGCCAGGGTATCTGTGATTTGTTTCCTGATCCGAATTATAACAACCTATTTGGTGAGGTCAATTATACATATTTATATGCGCTCCAGTTGAGGAGGAATTTGCTAATAGAGAGCTTGAGCTTATTGTAGCTAGGAGAATTGTACCACATATGTACACTGGTTTATTTCATTTATTTAATCTGTGTCATATTTGTTCGCCTCCTTACTGTACCTGATATTATTAGACCACTAGTGAGTGTCAATGTCGATCTTTCATCACTACTCCTCCGGGGTTAGGCTAGATACTTACTGGGTACACATAGATTTACGTACTCATACTACACTTGTTGCACATTTTTTTACAGGTACTTTTATGTCCGGTGGTCCTTTTGACGCGGAGGCACGAATGATGCGGTGACTTGCCGCGAGCTGCATTTCAGGTTACGATTCACAGCCAGCAGAGTCTCCTTCAGAGTTATTTGTATTTTTCCTGTCTAATTTGTATTCTGGACAGATGTTGTATTTTATTTTACTTCCTAGTTGATGCTCATGCACTTGTGACCTCTACCAGTATTCCCTTGTCCTTGGTTCACAGTAGCACAATCTCCAGCACCTCGACCTCTATTTCTTGTACCTACAACACCTGTAATATAACGAGTAGTCTGAGTGGGTGCAGCTAACTGAATAAAAGCCTGGTTGAAATTCCTCGAAGTCTGAGGAAAATCCCTCAAGTGATGTCCCAACTGGCCACACCGAAAGCACTCTCCAGTTACAACATGACACTGGCCCAAATGTGATCTACCACAGGTCTGGCAGACTGGAGTAGTGGCATATATCTGCCCAAAATTACGTTGTACAGATGCTGACAGTCCCCTAGTACCCTGTCTGTAATGTGGTATGTATGTGGATTGTGAAGAAAAGTGTGTCCCTGTCTGAGAACCCTGTTGTTGTGGTCCTTAATTTCCTACTCTTTGATTTTCACTAAAATCACCACTGAAAGATCCTCCTGTCATTGCCCTCTTACGTAAATCACTGGCTGCATGCTCATCACGTCCCATGTTTTCAATCTTTCAAGCGAGATCGACTGCATCAGAGTAGGATAAAGTCTTCATCTGTGGGGCTACTGCAGTGTATACACGACCAACCAATCCATCAACAAACCTCTGAACTCGTTGTTCTTCAGTAGGCATTAAGTAGAGAGCATATCTTGCCAGCTTACAAAACTTAGTGTTATATGTTGACACATCCATATATGGAGTCCGAACCAATCTCTCAAAGTCTCTAACATATTTTTGCATCAGGCTGTCTGCAAGAAAATGATTCATGAACAACTTAGTGAACTCGTCCCATGTCAGTGGTGTTTTTCTTGCTGGCCTTCCTAGCAACACAGTTTCATACCATGTATTGGCCATATCCTCTAGTTTGTATGCTACGAGCTCCATGGCTCTCTCACTAGAACATCCTAGAGCACGTAATGCCTTGAGTGTCCCATCCAAGAAACTTTGAGGATCTACTGAATTATCAGAACCTGTGAATTTTGGTGATTTCAATTTCAGGAACTCTTGTAGGGATACTTCCTTATTCTCGAAAGTCTGAGTCTGTGCAGGTGCTTGTGTTTGTAAAGTAACCTGAGGAGCTAAACTTCCACCCTGAGTAGGCACCAATGCATCTAACACATTCAATAACCTTGCCACTGCATCTGCAGGTAAGGCAACAATAGGTACAACAATTGGCACTGGTGATGGAGCGTCCTGAACCCCCTGTTCTTGCACTTGATCTGGCATAGTAGCTTGGGGTTGACCCATGTTCCCAACTTCAGGTTGAGGAGCAGCCTGTCTTCTAGTTTGATGAACCAAAACTTGAACGCCACCCCGATTAATACCACATCCAACACCACGTCCTGCAGATGAGGGTGTGCGTGTCCTAGCTATCTGCGAAAGAAAATACTCCAAACTCAATCTCAAGTTATCTCAACGCACGATCAAAGAATGAAAGAAGGAAAAGCATTCCTAGATGTTCAGTAGCCTCAAGATCATAAGTATGGGCATCTACATACCCATGAACAAGAATCTACTAAACATTGTTAAAGGACTCAGGACTTAAATCCTAAGCTTTGCTATCAACTTTATCACGACCCAATTTAGAATCATGACCGATACTTAGGAGCAAGTGCCCCTAAGTAAGCCTTACCGATATTGTACAGAAAAACGGACAGGGTTTCCCCTGTTTTTGAGACTATCCAAAAATTTTTCTATCTCAAATCAACAACCAAACATCCTAATATCAATCCAAACAACGATAACTTTATCAATTAACCCAAATAAATATCTACAATTAATAGTCCACCCAATAACAACTAGAAATACTAATTTATCTCCAACTTTGATAATAAAGAGCGATACTCAACATAAGTCTATAATAATAAAAGAATACTCATGACACTAAAAGAATGACTATAGAGCGACTCTAAGAGTTCAAAAACAAAGACCATAAAAATAAATTAAATCTCCGCCCACGCGAACAAGTGCGAGGCTCACCAAGAACTATCAACATGTGCGCTATAATTAATGAAATCCTCGCCCGCGTCAACTGCTGTGTTAGTAAAAAAATATTTAGCGGGGATTGAGTCACTAGCTCAGTGAGTAATAACACTTAACCACAACCGTTTTTATTGGGGACAAGTCAGAAAATATGCTAGTATATATATTAAATAGAAAATATCATAAGAATGCCCATTTAGAAACAATAAACAATAATCAGTCTCATCATGCTTTTCATGTAATATAAATCAATTGACAATTCGGTAATAAGCTCGGTAAATACTGTGTAATATCAATATTCATATTTGGGGAGGTTTTAATGAATGGATCATGTAATCGGTATAACTGTGGACTTCTTCGCAAGAAGTCAAATATAACGGTAGTTCCTACTCGAGGAAAATCGGTAACGGTATGCTAGTTCTACCTTCCCACTAGTGAGGGCTATAACGGTAATCGGTAATTACAAGGTGCACCAGGTCTAACGAACCCACCGTTAGCAACGGGATCCTTCAAAGTGTGCACCCATTTATGCTTGTCTCTGTAATCCGTAGATACAACAACAATAACAACAACAACCTAGTATAATCCCATTAGTGGGGTCCGGGGAGGGTAGTGTGTACGCAGACCTTATCCTTACCCATGGGTAGAGAGGCTGTTTCCGATAGACTATCGGCTCCCTCCCTCCAAGAACTCCCCACCTTGCTCTTGGGATGACTCGAACTCACAACCTCTTGGTTGGAAGTGGAGGGTGCTTACCACTAGAGCAACTCATTTTATTATGAGTAATCCGTATGTACTCATAAGAAAATATTTTAAAACAACATAGGGCATTTCAGTTCTTATAAAATCATGTAATTGCATTTCGATAACAATAAATTCAAGTAACGGTAAAACATATCTAGTGAAAACAAGAATACTTAAAACAACGGTAATCATCTCAAATAACAATTTCGGTATCATATCGAGTAAAAAATTTGTCCCACTTGCAACTCAAATTAATCGGTAACATATTTATATTAAAAATCATGTGTAAATCATGCAAGTTATGAAAATACAAATTACGGTAAGATTACTACTCACAGTACTCGTGCCAAAATACCAAATGCTTCACCTCGAGCAATTCATACAACTTCCTCCACTCAATCTATAATTACATAATATCGATATTATATTAATTTCTTATACTAATTCATAGTTAATTTAGAATACCCAAATCCTCAGAGTTTCATATTTGGTTCTTAATTCACCGAATTATAATAACTCAACAAATCCCTCTTATTCTACTTGAAATATCAAGATCCATTTCAGTATCCCAACTTACTTCTATAGTTAACTTAAATCAATTCAAAAATCTTCTAAATAAACGACATTTATATAGTTTACTGTACTATTTAATTTCCACAACCGCGTCTCTAAATTAAACCTTAAATATTATTGCTGTCATAATATATATATTTGCAATATCCGATAGAAATCCCATAAGATGAATTGAGATATAAAGAATTTCACCAGAAATTGAAGCAAAATCAAATAAAGGGAAAAATTAACCTCTTTATGTTGAAGAATACTTCTACTGAAAGCTGTTATATATGTTCAATTCTCCTTCCTTTGATTGTATCTCTTACTGCCAGAAGCTATTTTTCCCTTATAGTATTGCTTCCGGCAATCTCCCCTGCGATGGAACTCGTTTGCACTCAAAGCCCCTTTTTTCTCTTTTGTTGATTTGCTGCCGTGAGTTTTCCCTTCCCCTAAATCCCTTTTTCGTTCTTTTGCCTTTTTGGTCAGAGAATGGGCTTCGGCCCCTTTTTGTGCTTGCGCCCCTTTTTTTTGGTTGACTTAATTAGTTGCTAAATGACTTATATATCCTTGTTTACAATTATTAGATATTACATCCTCCCCACCTTATATAAATTCGGTCCCCGAATTTAACTCAATCACGTACCTGTAGACTGGAATAAATGAGGATACTTGACTCGCATAACATATTCCACTTATCATGTAGCTTCTTCAACTGTATGGTTTCTCCATATGACTTTCATGATCATAATTTCCTTTGGCCTTAGCTTTCTTATTTTTCTATCAATAATTTCCATCGGCTCCTCCTCATAAGACAACTTCTCATCAAGTGGAATAGTCGGTGCTTCAAGCACATGAGAGAAGTCCAATATATATTTTCTAAGCATAGAGACATGAAATACTGGATGAATAAAAGACAACTCAGGAGGAAGTGCCAAACGATAAGCCACAGCTCCCACTTGGTCTAGTATCTCATACGGTCCTACAAATCTGGGGCTCAAATTGCCTTTTTTCCCAAATCACACCACACCTTTCATATGAGAGATTCGTAGGAATACTTTGTCTCCGGTTGCGAACACTAAGTCTTTTCTTCTCTTATTCGCATAAGATTTTTTTCTGCTTTGAGCTGTAAGCAATCTCTATCTGATCAACTAGACCTTATCCATAGCTTCTTGTACTAAGTCGGGTCCCAATAAGTTAGTCTCACCAGCTTCAAACCATCTGATAGGAGAACGACACCTTCTACCATACAGTGCTTCGTACAATGCCATTTGAATACTGGACTGGAAGCTATTACCTCCAAACTCAAGAATGCAAGCTCTCAACATATCCTCCAAGATCTATATAGTATGTTCAGATTGCTCGTCTGTTGTGGGTGCAATGTAGTACTAAGATCTACTCGTGTACCCAATGCTTCTTGAAAAGATTTCCAAAAGTGTGAGGTAAATTATGATCCTCTATTATAGATAATGGATATTGGAACTCCGTGAAGTCGGATAATTTCGTTAATAAATATCTGTGTCTACCTCACTCCACCATATGTAGTCTTTACTGGCAAAAAGTGTGCTGATTTCGTCAGTCGATCTACAATCACCCATACCGATTCATAACCTATAAGGGTTCGTGGTAGACTGGTGACAAAATCCATAGTAATTCTTTACCATTTCCACTCTGGAATCTCAATTTGTTGTAACAGTCCTGCAGGTCGCTGATGCTTAGCCTTGACCTGCTGACAAGTCAAACAACTAGAAACAAAGTTAGCAACATCTTTCTTCATACCTTCCCACGAATAAAATTGCTTCAGGTCATGGTATATTTTTGTGGATCCAGGATGTATAGTGTATTTAGAGTTGTGGGCTTCTTCAAGAATAGCATGTCTCAACCCATCTATGTTTGCTACACATAGTCTGTCACCCATTCGAAGCACACCATCACTTTCAACAATCATATCCTTGCTTTTACCAGCTAAGGCCTCATCTTTGTATTTGCATAATCGCTCATCTTCATATTGGGTGGACTTAATGCGNAAGATATAAAGAATTCCACCATAAATAGAAACAAAATCAAATAAAGGGACAAATTAACCTCTTTATGTTGAAGAATACTTCTACTGAAAGCTGTTATATATGTTCAATTCTTCTCCCTTTGATTGTGACTCTTACTGCCAGAAGCTTAATTTTTTCCCTTATAGTATTGCTTCCGGCAATCTCCCCTGCGATGGAACTCGTTTGCACTTAAAGCCCCTTTTTTCTCTTTTGTTGTCTTGCTGCCGTGAGATTTCCCTTCCCCTAAATCCCTTTTTCGTTCTTTTTGCCTTTTTGGTTAGAGAATGGGCTTTGGCCCTTTTTGTGCTTGCATCTCTTTTCTTTTGTTTTTTTGTTGACTTAATTAGTTGCTAAATTACTTATATATCCCTATTTCAAATTATTGGATATTACATCCTCCCCACCATATATAAATTCGGTCCTCGAATTTAACTCAATTACGTACTTGTAGACTGGAATAAATGAGGATATTTGACTCGCATAGCATCTTCCACTTCCCATGTAGCTTCTTCAACTGTATGGTTTCTCCATATGACTTTTACGAACACAATTTTCTTTGACCGTAGCTTTCTTACTTGTCTATCAACAATTTCCATCGGCTCTTTCTCGTAAGACAACTTCTCATCAAGTGGTATAGTCGGTGCTTCAAGCACATGAGAGGAGTCCGATATACATTTTCTAAGCATAGAGACATGAAATACTGGATGAATAAAAGACAACTCAGGAGGAAGTGCCAAATGATAAGCTAGAGCTCCCACTCGGTCTAGTATCTCATACGGTCCTACAAATCTGGGGCTCAACTTGCCTCTTTTACCAAATCGCATCACACCTTTCATAGGAGAGACTCGTAGGAATACTTTGTCTCCGGTTGCGAATAAAAAGTCTCTTCTTCTCTTATCCGCATAAGAGTTTTGTCTACTTTGAGCTGTAAGCAATCTCTGTCTGATCAACTGGACCTTGTCTATAGCTTCTTGTACTAAGTCGGGTCCTAATAAGTTAGTCTCACCAGCTTCAAACCATCCGATAGGAGTACGACACCTTCTACCATACAATGCTTCGTACGGTGCCATTTGAATACTGGACTTGAAGCTATTGTTGTAAGTAAATTCACCTAAAGGTAGATAAACATCCCAACTACCTCCAAACTCAAGAATGCAATCTCTCAACATATCCTCCAAGATCTGTATAGTACATTCAGACAGCCCGTCTGTCTGTGAGTGAAATGCAGTACTAAGATCTACTCGTGTACCCAATGCTTCTTGAAAAGATTTACAAAAGTGTGAGGTAAATTGTGATCCTCTATCAGATATGATGGATATTGGAACTCCGTGCAGTCGGACAATTTGTTTCATAAATATCTGTTCATTCCTTACTCCACCATATGTAGTCTTCATTGCCAAAAAGTGTGTTGATTTCATCAGTCGATTTACAATCACCCATACAGAGTCATAACCTATAAGGGTTCGTGGTAGATCGGTGATAAAATCCATAGTAATTCTTTTCCATTTTCACTCTGGAATCTCAATTTGTTGTAACAGTCATGCGGGTCACTGATGCTCAGCCTTAACCTGCTGACAAGTCAAACAATTAGAAGCAAAGTTAGCAACATCTTTCTTCATACCTTCCCACCAATGAAATTGCTTCAGGTCATTGTACATTTTTGTGGATCCAAGATATATAGTGTATCTATAGTTGTGGACTTCTTCAAGAATATCTTGTCTCAACCCATCTACGTCTGCTACACATAGCCTGTTACCCATTCGAACAACACCATCACTTTCAACAATCATATCCTTGCTTTTACCAGCTAAGGCCTTATCTATGTATTTGCATAATCGCTCATCCTCATATTGGGTGGACTTAATGCGCTCGACTAATGAAGACTTAGCCTGAACACAAGCCAACAATGCCTCTGAATATCCGACTCTAAATCTGATGTATGTACCCTCTAGTCTATGCATATCTTCAACCAAAAGTCTCCTTGCAGGAACTTTATATGCCAAACTTCCCATAGATTTTCTGCTCAATGTGTCAGCCACCACATTGGCTTTTCTAGGATGGTACAAAATAGAACAATCATAGTCCTTGAGTAGTTCCATCTACCGATGCTGCCAAAGATTTAGATCCCTCTACTGAAAAATATACTTCAAACTCTTATGGTCAGTATAAATTCACAAGTTTCACCGTATAGGTAATGCCTCCAAATTTTTAAAGCAAATACCACTGCAGCCATCTCCAAATCATGTATAGGATAGTTTTGCTTGTGTTTTTTCAATTGTCTTGAAGCATAAGCTATAACGCGATCATTTTGCATGAGAACACATCTTAATCCCACCCTCGATGCGTCATAGAACACAATAAATCCTCCAGAACCTAATGGTAAGGCTAATATTGGTAGTGGTCAAACATGTTTTAAGTTTTTGAAAGCTCTGCTCATATTCCTCCGTCCACTGAAACTTTGCATTTTTCTGTGTTAGCTTGGTCAGTGGCGCTGCTATTCTGGAGAAATCCTGCACAAAACGCATGTAATAGCCTGCCAAGCCTAAAAAGCTACGAATATCTATAGGAGAAGTAGGTCTGGGCCATTTTTGCACAACTTCGATCTTCTTAGGATCTACCGTAATTCCATCTTTGGATACCACATGCCCCAGAAATGCTACTGAGTCTAGCCAAAATTCACACTTCGAGAACTTAGCATAAAGCCGATGTTCTTGCAATGTCTGCAACACAGTCCTGAGATGATTCTCGTGTTCTCCTTGGATACGAGAATATATCAGGATATCATTAATAAATACTATTACAAATCTATCCTGAAACGGCCTGAACACCCTATTCATTAAATCCATGAATGCAACTGGAGCATTAGTCAGTCCGAAAGACATCACAAGAAACTCATAGTGCCCGTATCGAGTTCTGAAAGCAGTCTTACACATATCTTCATCTTTGATTCTAAGTTGATGATAACCAGAACGAAGGTCAATCTTTGAAAAGTGTGCAGCTCCTTGTAACTGATCAATCATGTCATCTATACGAGGCAAAGAATATTTATTGCTTATTGTTATCTTGTTCGACTGCCTGTAGATAATGCACATTCTCTGCGATCCGTCTTTCTTCTTTACGAATAGTACTGGTACACCCCATGGTGATACACTAGGTCTGATAAAACCCTTATCTAGCAAAACCTGCAAATGTTGCTTTTGCTCCCTTAACTCTGCTGTGCCATCCGATATAGGGGTATTTATATGGATTGTGTGTCAGGTGGCAAATCAATACCAAAATCTATTTCTCGTACTGGAGGCAATCCTGGTAAATCCTCAGGAAATATATCAGAAAATTCTCTCACTACTGGTACATTTTCTATACTAATTGTTTCCTTTCTTGTGTCATTTACAATAGCTAAGAGACCCAAGCAACCTTTCTTCAGAAGTCGTTTAGCTTTCATAAAAGATACAACTTTGCAAATCTCTGGAACCTGACTCCCTCTTAGAATAAAACTAGGTTCATTTGGTATCTCAAACTTAACTATCTTTGCATGACAATCGACGATAACATAGAAAGAAGATAACCAATCCATTCCCATCAGCATGTCAAAGTCAATCATATTAAGTACAATAAGGTCAGCTAGAGAATCTTTACCCTCAACCTAAATCTGACAAGCACGATACACGTATTCAGCTATTAGAGACTCTCCAACAGGAGTAGCAACTAGAAAAGGATCATTCAATAGCTCAGGCTGTCTACTAAACCTCAAATCAAAGTATGAGGACACATATGAGTGAGTAGATCCCGGATCAATCAACGCAAATGCATCAAATGAACAGACAGAAAGAATACCTGTAACCACGGTATTCGAGGCTTGAGCATCCTGTCTAGTAAATGCAAAAACTCTCGCCTGACCTCTACCAGTATTCCCTTGTCCTTGGTTCACAGTAGCACGATCTCAAGCACCTCGGCCTTTATTTCCTGTACCTACAGCACCTGAAGTATTACGAGTAGTCTGAGTGGGTGCATCTAACTGAATAGAAGCCTGGTTGAAATTCCTCGGAGTCTGAGGAAAATCCCTCAAGTGATGTCCTAACTGGCCACACCGAAAGCACTCTCCAGTTAGAACACGACACTGGCCCAAATTTGATCTACCACAGGTCTGGCAGACTAGAGTAGTGACATATATCTGCCCAGAATTACGATGTCCAGATGCTGACGGTCCCCTAGTGCCCTGTCTGTATGTGGATTGTGAAGACAAGTGTGTCCCCGTTCAAGAACCCTGTTGTTGTTGTCTCTGATTTCCTACTCTTTGATTTTCTCTAAAACCGCCATTGAAAGATCCTCCTGTCTTTGCCTTCTTACGTAAGTCACTGGCTGCACGCTCATCAAGTCCCTTGTTTTCAATCTTTCTAGCGAGATCGACTACATCAGAGTAGGATAAAGTCTTCATCTGTGGGGCTACTGTAGTGTATACACGACCAACCAATCCATCAACAAACCTCTGAACTCGAGCTTCTTCGGTAGGCACTAAGTAAGGAGCATATCTACCCAGCTTACAAAACTTGGTGTTATATGTTGACACATCCATATCTGGAGTCTGAACCAATCTCTCAAAGTCTCTAGCATATTTTTGCATCAGGCTGTCTGCAAGAAAATGATTCATGAACAACTTAGTGAACTCATCCCATGTCAGTGGTGTTGCTCCTGCTGGCCTTCCTAGCAACATAGTTTTATACCATGTATTGGCCATATCCTCTACTTTGTATGCTGCGAGCTCCACGACACTCTCACTAGAACATCCTAGAGCACGTAATGCCTTGATTGTCCCATCCAAGATACTTTGAGGATCTGCCGAATTATCAGAACCTGTGAATTTTGGTGATTTCAATTTCAGGAACTCTTGTAGGGATACTTCCTTATTCCCGAAAGTCTGAGTCTGTGCAGGTACTTGTGTTTGTAAAGTAGCCCGAGGAGCTGAACTTCTACCCTGAGTAGGCACTAATACCTCTAACACATTTAATAACTTTGCTACTGCATCTGCAAGTAAGGCAACAATAGGTACAACAGTTGGCACTGGTGATGGAGCGTCCTGAACCTCTTGTTCTTGCACTTGATCTGGCATAATAGCTTGGGGTTGACCCATGATCCCAACTTCAGGTTGAGGAGCAGCCTGTCTTCTAGTTTGATAAACCCCGACTTGACTGCCACCCCGATTAGTACCACGTCCAGCACCACGTCTAGCAGATGAGGGTGTGCGTGTCCTAGCCATCTGCAAAAGAAAATACTCCAAACTCAATCTCAAGTTATCTCAACGCACGATCAAAGAATGAAAGAAGGAAAAACATTCCTAGATGTTCAGTAGCCTCAAGATCATAAGTATGGGCGGCTACATACCCATGAACAAGACTCTACTAAACATTGCTCCATGACTCGGGACTTAAAGCCTAAGCTCTGATACCAACTTTGTCACGACCCAATTTAGGATCATGACCGGCACTTAGGAGCAAGTGCTCCTAAGTAATCCTTACCGATATTTTATTGAAAAACGGACAGAGTTTTCCCTTTTTTTGGGACTATCCAAAAATATTTCACTCTCAAATCAACAACCAAACATCCTAATATCAATCCAAACAATGATAACTTTATTATTTAACCCAAACAAATATTTACCATTAATAGTCCACCCACTAATAGCTAGAAATACTAATTTATCTCCAACTTTGATAATAAAGAGCGATACTCAACATAAGTCTGTAATAACAAAAAAATACTCATGACACTAAATGAATGACTATGGAGCGACTCTAAAAGGTCAAAGAAATGACTATGGAGCAAATCTAAAAGGTCAAAGAAAAGACCATAAAAATAAATAAAATCTCCGCCCACGCAAACAAGTGCGAGGCTCACCAAGAACTATCAATCTGTGCACTCTAATTAACTAAATCCTCGCACTCGTCAACTGCTATCTCTGTAAAACCAAAAAAAGGGGGAATGAGTCGCTAGCTCAGTGAGTAATAATACTTAACCACAACCGTTTTTATTGGGGACAAGTCAGAAAACATGCTTAGTATATATATTGAACAGAAAATATCATAAGAATGCCCTTTCAGAAATAATAAATAATAATCAGTCTCATCATATTTTTTATGTAACATAAATGAATTGACAATTCGGTAATAAGCTCGGTAAATACTGTGTAATATCAATATTCATGTTTGGAAGGTTTGAATGAATCGATTATGTAATCAGTATAACTGTGGACTTCTTCGCAAGAAGTCAAATATAACGGTAGTCCCTACTCGAGGGAAATCAATAACGGTATGCTAGTTCTACCTTCCCACTAGCGAGAGCTGTAACGGTAATCGGTAATTACAAGGTGCGCCAGGTCCAACGAATCCTCCGTTAGCTACAGGATCCTTCAAAGTTTACTCCTATTTATACTTGTCTCTGTAATCCATATATACTCATAAGAAAATATTTTAAAACAATAAAGGGCATTTCGGTTTTTATCAAATCATGTAATTTCATTTCGATAACAGTAAATTCAAGTAACGGTAAAACATATCTAGTGATAACAAGAATACTTAAAACAACGGTAATCTTCTCAAATAACTATTTCGGTATCATATTGAGCAAAAGACTTGTCCCACATGCAACTCAAATTAATCGGTAACGTATTTATATTAATAATCATGTGTAAATCATGCAAGTTATGAAAACACAAATTGCAGTAAGATTACTACTCACAGTACTCGTATTGAAATTCCAAATGCTTCACCTCGAGCAATTCGTACAACTTCCTCCAATCAATATATAATTACATAAAATCGATCTCATGTTAATTTCTTAGGCTAATTCATAGTTAATTTAGAATACCCAAATCCTCAGAGTTTCATATTTGGCTCTTAATTCACCGAATTATAATAACTCAACAAATCCCTCTTATTCTACTTGAAATATCAAGACCCATTTCAGTATCCCAACTCACAGCTACATTTAACTTAAACCAATTCAAAAATCTTCTAAATAAACAGCATTCATATAGTTTACAGTACTATTTAATTTCCACAACCGCGTCTCTAAATTAAACCTTAAATAGTGTTTCTGTCATAATATATATATTTGCAATATCCGATCGAAATCCCATAAGATGAATTGAGATATAGAGAATTCCACCAGAAATTAAAGCAAAATCAAATAAAGGGAAATTAACCTCTTTATGTTGAAGAATACTTCTACTGAAAGTTGTTATATATGTTCAATTCTCCTCCCTTTGATTGTGACTCTTACTGCCAGAAGCTTAAATTTTTCCCTTATAGTATTGCTTCCGGCAATCTCCCCTGCGATGGAAATCGTTTGCACTCAAAGCCCCTTTTTTTTCTCTTTTGTTGTCTTGCTGCCGTGAGTTTTCCCTTCCCCTAAATCCCTTTTTCGTTCTTTTTGCCTTTTTGGTCAGAGAATGGGCTTCGACCCTTTTTGTGCTTGCATCTCTTTTCTTTCTTTTTTTGTTTTTTTGTTGACCTAATTAGTTGCTAAATGACTTATACATCCTTGTTTAAAACTATTGGATATTACATCCTTTATTGTTGTCTTGCCTGACAGCGGTGTTAGGCGCCCTCACGACCTTTAATGGATTTTGGGTCGTGACAACCTGGAACCAGAGCACTAGGTTCACTTAGGTCTCACGAGTCAAGAGCGAGTCTAGTAAAGTCTTGTGGATCGGTACAGAGACGTCTGTACTTATCGTTGAGAGGCTACATGGCTGTTAGGAGCACTTTCCTTCTTGATTCCTTATCGTGCGATTTGATTCCTTTGAGGCTTGTGCCTTTATTTATTTCCTATTCAATCTTATGCGGCGTGAAGTGCTTGTTATCAATTGGGAATCGAGGAATTTTAATGGTACCATAGATGTTGTATAGGATGTTTCTCCCTGCATAATTGCTTGGTCTATTGTCGTAGCCTTGCGGAAGGCTGTTCTGTTGTTTTAGCTCAGTATCAGTAAGTCCTATGGTTTTGAAGTTGGGCACTGGTTGTTATGTTGAATCATGAGTTGTTATCGCACAGTATTGGTGTAATGGTAAGATGCTTATCTATGTGTCGGGGCAGTGAATGACTTAAAAAGAGGTTTTTCTCGGTGCATGATTCAGAGGTTCAACATTTTATTTCCAGCGAAGGAAAGGCAATCGTACTATGAATGTTCATGTTTGGGTTGATGGAGTAACGAGACTTAGTATTTTTGAGCAGGGTGAAATTTTCATCTGTGATGTGGCGTCGTTGTCCTTGATGAATGTGTTAAGTCCACCGGTGTTATGGTTTTCTTCAATTTGCCTTCGGGGCAGGGTATTATGAAATGGTGCGTGTGCAGTGGTTCATAATCGAATCAGTGTTCCTACTGTTGATGGCTTGAGGAAGATGATCTTCGGGGAGGTTTAAACTTGGTAGCGATCTATTGATCGAAGTGCTACAGAGATGGATTTTGATTTAAGGCAACAATTGGGCAGGGAAGGATGAGGAAGGACATGGCGGAAGGGAGTCTCGCGGTGGTTGAATTACTAGCAGATTAAGTATGAAAAGCAGAAGTCGGGAAGTTGCTTAATATGAAGAGGGATGCAACATGACTTTGGATTGGAAGGCGTGCTATGTTTGGCCTTATCGGTTCATGTTTAGGTTTTGGGAAGACTTACAGTCTATGATTTATGTGGATGTGATGCACAAGGAAAGGAATCCAACTAGTTGCTTCTTTAAGGGGGTGTTCATGTACAAGCCGAGCCTTGGAGTTAATTATATTTGGGACCAGGTCGGAGTGGGTGACTCTCAACAACAGTCCTAGAGGATTAAAAAAAATTGTTAATTGGAGTGCGGTGCCTAAGGATTTCGAGCCCATGGTATGGTTAAGTATCAAGCTTTTGCAGTGGATTATGAAAGGGGCTTGGAGTGTTTTATGTTTTTATTAGTCTGCGGTGCAACATTGGGAGGAATGGGAGGAAATAATTTTGGATTCATAGAGAAATTATCAGAATGGGTGTACCAGTTGAAGATATGAATGTGCGCACAAGGAGGGTATGAGATGGTTCGTGGGTTTTGAGACAACGCGGTCTCGTGAAATGAGGTCACTCAGGAAAAAAGTGTAGATTTGGGTTCGTTATGTTTTGAATGGAGCTACTATTATTTCCAAGGCAAGTCCCGAGTAAATTAGGAGAAGTCGGATCGGTTAGCAATGGTTGAATTGGCATGGTGGTGGCAACGATTAGTTTCTTCAGCGTGCTAAGCTATGCACGTGATTTGTGGCAGTACGTGCGAGGCTTGACGGCCGCCTTAATTGATTTTATTTGGAGGCATTCGAGTATTATGGCATGTTATGTGTAGATGGATCCCGAAAGAGTTATGGTAGTTTAGACCACTACTAGAGGATTGTATTTTCTGCGGTTATGGGAATTCAGTCGCGTGTTTCTATGGTTCTCCTGAAATGAGTTAAGTAAAATGTTCCTATATTATGAAGTGTATCCTACTAGTAGTTCGGGAGTTATGGTGAAGTTCTTATACTCTCACGTATTGGCATGTTAGGTGCAGTGAGCGGCTTGGGAATTTGAAGTTGAGGATCAAGGTTGCAGTTTCGTGTCGACAAGAATGTCACGAAATCGGGTGAGTAGGAAATAATTCAGATGTTTAGAGTAAGTTGGTACTGTCTTCAGCGTCAGCTGAGATCGGTGTCATGTGTAAGAGGCTTTGTGTACTGACTTGCGGATCCTTGATTTACTTTACGACATTAGTATGACCGGTGGTATGGAGGTGTAGACTTGTTACTTGGTGCGGAAAGCCATGGGAGCATATCCCACAAGAAGATTGTATAAGTGTGACATGTAGTCACTTGATTGATTGAAGATTGAAACCAAGTATGGAGATTGTGGTAGTATCACTAATGTGAGAGTTTAGGCTTGGAAGGCGCTCTGTTCATTTGGTTGTGAACTGCGAAAGTTTGTTCCAGATTCGACAGTTGTTCATATGTGTCATGGGAAAAGGTTCATGTCTAAATGTGGATGTGTGCTCTACACCAGGCCGGGTGTGTTCATTCAGCATATCATTTCTTATGGAGGAGTATTCGGGCTTTGGATGTTATTTCTGTCGTCAACTATTCCATGTAATATATTATTGTGCCCTGTGGGTTGTGAGACGGCTTGGTTATTTGCACATGTGTGTGTAGTCCCGTGTAGCTTGCAGTGTTATATGAGCAGGATGGCCCTCGAGATGCAGGTCATTTGCTACACCTTAGTCGTCCTTGAGTTTGTAGCATATGGCGCTATCTGTCCCCCTAGGGATGGTATTATGCCCTTAGCGTGCTTGTGGTCGACATTCGGGCATTTCATAGGTATGAGCATTATAGCTCGATAGGTATTTCCTTATAGATTATTATGTGTGAATCGGGTGGCATGCCGCCACAGGTACATTGTTTGGATTGGGTGGCACGCCGCCGCAAGTATTATGTGTGGATCGGGTTGCACGCCGCAACAGCGTGATGTTGAATACAATTCCCCTTATATATTCTTGTGTGTTTTGCTTCTCACTTTCTGGGGAAGGTTCATAGCACCTTTTCGGTTGTTTAATTAGTTACGTGGGTTGAGTAGTTTGTTCCAGAGTTCGTTTCCCTTATGTATCACATTCTAATTTGTAGCTTGTTAGCACATTGTGGCATCATATGAGGCTTTTTGCAGTGTCTGAGGTGGCTTAATGCCTGAGCAGCTTGTACTGGGTGAGGCGAGATTATTGGACATGGGATCAGTGCGATTGGATTTATATAAGGCATATTAAAGATTAAATATCGTTATTTAGTCCAGAATGAGGTAATGGTTCTTTTCGAGAGGAGAGACTCCATGAATTGTGATTCAGCAGGTGGTTATGAGTTCTACACATCTTTTCTATCGTGGAAGTATTGCGAGAGTTGAAGCAAGGCTTATATTGGTCATGAGGTATACTACGGGCTTCAGATTAGTGGAAATATTAGCTGTTGTGTTTGGGAAAGATTGCCCTAGGCAAATGAGTTGCACAGTGCATGGTATGAATTCAGTAAGGGTATACAATCGTGTTTGGTGCAGTGTATAGTGATTGATACGGTGTTCGTATGTTAGAAACAGGCCTTGTGGAGAATTCTGGATGTTGGAATTTGACTCTAAGGCTTACTTGACTAAATAAAAAGGAGGATATTTAGATTGACTCCAGCTAATGTGCTCAACTGGGTTTTGGTAGCACGGATAGGTTCTCAAGGGGTTAAACAGTATTTTCGGACAACTCCAGAGTAGTTCTTAGCACATTCGAGGACGAACGTATGTTTAAGTGGGAGAGAATGTAACGATCCGACCAGTCATTTTGAGCTCTAGCATGTCGTTCAGCAGTTTGAGACCATGAGTAGCTTCACTTCAAGTATTATGACTTGTACGTGTGGTCAGAATTGAATTTCAGGAAGTTCGGAATTGATTTGGGAAGAAAATTCTAATTTCGGAAGCTTTAAGTTGAATGAATTGACTAAGGTTTGATTTTTGAGTAAACGACCCTGGAATCGGGATTTTAAGGTTTCATCAGGTTTGTATGATGATTTTGGACTTGGGCATATGTCCGGATCGGGTTTTGGATGACCCGAGATCGTTTCAGCGCCTATTGTGGAACGTTGGCATTTTGGAAGAATTTTATAAATTTGGTTTGAAGTGTATTTTAATGTTATCGATGTCCGTTTGGAATTCCGAGCATGGAAATAACTCTTTATGATGATTCTGGTCTTAGGAGCGCGTCCAGATATGGATTTGGAGATCCGTAGGTCATTTTGGGGTCATTTGACGAAAGTTGGAAGTTGGAGTTTTTGGAAGTTTGACCGGGAGTAGACTTTTTGATATCGAGGTCGGATTTCGATTCAGGAAGTTGGAGAAGGTCTATAATGTCGAATGTGGCTTGTGTGCAAAATTTGAGATCAATTAGACGTGATTTGATAGGTTTCGGCATCGAATGTAGAAGTTTGAAGTTTTAAAGTTCATTAAGCTTGAATTGGGGTACGATTCATGATTTCGATGTTGTTTGATGTGATTTGAGGCCTCGAGCAGGTCCGTGTTATATTTTGGGACATGTTGATATGATTGGACGGGGTCTCGGGGGTCTCGGGTGTATTTCGGAGTGATTTCGAATCAATTTTGGATTAAAGGCTGTTGCTGGTTCTGGTGGTTTCGGGTCTGGGCTGCAGGTCTCGCAAATGCGAGGTTTTGATCGTATTTGCGAACGCACATTTACGAGGAAAGAGTTCGCATTTGCGAACATTTTTATCGCTTTTGCGAATCTGCCCTCTTCGCATTTGCGAAGATTTTGGTCACAAATGCAACCTTGGTAGGGGTGGCTTTGCTTCACATTTGCGGTGCTTTTGTTGCAATTGCGACCATCGCATTTCCGAACAAGATGTCGCAAATGCGACATCTGCGACTGGAGCAAGGGCTTTTATTTCGGGACTTAGCTCATTTCCTTCATTTCCTACTTGGACTTAGGCAATTTTTGAGAGCATTTTGAGAGGGATTCCATCAACATCAAGAGGTAAGTGATCCCTATCAATTCTTTAGCTAAATGTACTAATTGTAAGTAGATTTAACATGGAAAATGGTGGGATTTATGGGGTTTTGAGAAAAATCTAGGGTTTTGATAAAAATGGGATTAACCCACGAAAATAATTATGGAATTAGATAAAAATCATATATTTGTGTTCATGAGGTTATGGGTAATAATTTTCTTCAAAAAGTTCCGGAATTCACGCACGTGGGCCCGAGGGTGAATTTTAGAAATTCTTCAATTTGGGTTGGAAAATCACTTTAATAGTTAGGATGTAAACTCTTGAGCATGTATTGACTATTTTATATAACATTTGAATAGCTTCGGGTCGTTTGGCACCGAGTTGAGGATTTAAAGCATAATTTTGGACCGGAAAGTAAGCTTTGAGACTAGGTAAGTCTCCTGTCTAACTCAGTGAGGGGGAAACTACCCCTAGGTGATATATTTAATATGTGAAACTTGTTGCGGAGACTACATACGCACGAGGTGACGAGAGTCCATACGTAGTTAAATCCATGTTATTGTCCGGATAGACTTAGGTTCACATCATGTTGTACTTGTACTATAGGGATTATCCTTGCTCGTTTAATTCTTTTATTTCACATTACAACTCGAGACTAGACATGCGTAGAGTGATAAATATGTTATTGTAGAGTTTTCGCGAATTTCATGATTTGCCACGGAATAATGGTGTTCTTCTTATGGATTTATCACGTGCTATGCATTTTCATCGAGCCATTTTCCTTAAAAATTATAACTCACATGTTTATTCGTGAGTGGGGGTCAAGGACCCGATTAAGCTTCTTATTCTAATGGGATCGGGCCGTTCGCCTCGGCAACATTTATGTACCACACTCTCATGAGAGCGGGCCGTTCACCTCGGCAGTTTAATAAATGTATCTATGGTTCGTGCTGTTCGACCCTCGGCAGTGTACAATTTAATATTTATATTGGATTGAGCCGTACGCCTCGGCATTTCTATAAAATATCCTCATGGAATCGTGCGTAATATTTGGCAAGAAGTTAGGGTATCTGTGAGTTTTTCCCTAATTCGAATTATAACAACCTATTTGTTGAGGTCCATTATACATATTTATATGCGCTCCGGTTGAGGAGGAATTTGCTAATAGAGAGCTTGAGTTTATTGTAGCGAGGAGAATTGTACCACATATTTACACTGATTTATTTCATTTATTTACTCTGCCTCATATTTGTTCGCTTCCTTACTGTACCTGATATTATTGGACCACTAGTGAGTGTCGATGTCGACCCCTCGTCACTACTCCTCCGGGTTTAGGCTAGATACTTACTGGGTACACGTGGATTTACGTACTCATACTACACTTGCTGCACATTTTTGTGCAGGTACTTTTATGTCCGGTGGTCCTTTGGGCATAGAGGCACAGATGATGCGGGGAATTGCCGCGAGCTGTATTTCAGGTTACGATTCACAGCCAGCAGAGTCTCCTTCAAAGTTATTTATATTTTTTCTGTCTAATTTGTATTCCTGACAGATGCCGTATTTTATTTTACTTCCTAGTTGATGCTCATGCACTTGTGACACTGGGTTTTGGGGGTGCTTACGGGTTATTCATTAATGTAGTTGCGAAAATATTTTTATTCACTTTGTAAATCTCATTTTGTACTATGTAATTGAAGAAAATTATGATTTCAAATACTAATATGAGTAATTAAGATAATCCTTTATTGTTGGCTTGCCTGATAGTGGTGCTAGGCGCCCTCACGATCTTTAATAGATTTTGGATCGTGACAATTTTGTCAAGAAAAATAGAAAGCTCCAGCATATTATGTTGGAAGTTTTTCGAATTTTTAGGGTGTTTGTGTTCAAAATTTATCTTTACATGAAAATTGGTTAAATTTCGATTACTTTTAAAACAGTGATTATTTTTCAATTACCAGTTATAAATATGGTTATTTCTGATTTCCCCCTAGTATTTCGAATATGTTGGAACTTTATGATTTATAACTCTTTTTATAGTAATTTTTAAGTATATGTATTTATTTTTTACCAAAAAATAAAAAAGAATTACAGTCTATAATAAATGTATAATAAATATGCTATTAATATATAATCAATACATATATTTTATATACTAATTATATTATAGTAATTTTAAACCAATTATACACTATATACATAGTGTATAAAGGTGTATGAGCAATTAAAGGGTTAAGTTTTCTCAAAAATCGGTATGAATAAAGATATCAACGACGAGCACCAATCAAAAAATATATATATTGTTGAAAGTATTTTTAACCAATCAGCTAAAATTATTTTTTTCGCATGTTATGCGGGAACTTTTCATGTCTTGGAGTTCTAACATAATATGCTGGAAGTTTATTATATTGGAACTTCGTGTTTCAGCAAAATAATGACTATTATTCAATGACTTTGTGAACGCTGACTCTTTTTCGATTATTAGTCTGAAAATTGATTAGCCCGTGCTAGTTTTGTCAAAGAAATTGAACTAGATGCGGGGAATATGCACAAATAGTCATTCTTAGGGATGTTATTTAAAGATTAGCCAGTATCTATTTTTATCCTAAACTAAAAAACTAAAATCTAGGATACACTTACTAATATTTAAATAGCAATCCTTTAGAGTGGTTACCTGTGTCATTTCTACGCTAGACTAGATGCACCCAGGTGAGCGTGTGTTTCATGGCCCATTAGCTTGGGCTGAGGCCCCCATGATTACGTCATTCAAAACACAGGCCCACATCAAGGAATGTCTTTTTATCTTTAAATTGTAAAAGATTTGATACAATAGGTGTAATATATTTATTTTTCTCAAAAACGAAAAAGTAACATATTTCGTTTTTCGGTTAATTGGATTTAATAAAAGAAAATTAAGGTAACCCCCAAAAGAACAAAATTATTCAGGGATCCTTCCATTTGAATATATATGGGATCTTTACACAAATAGACAATCATATTCATTGTTTATTTTGTTTAGCCATATACATAGATTATACATTAATTATACAAAATTATACACATATAATACATAAATTATGCATATATTATATCTTTATCGGCTATTTTTAGTTTAAGTTATTGGGTGGACGGCTATTTGGGTTAATTCTTCAATATATATCATGGAAATTTGTAATAAGAACCATCATAATCCAAATTCTATTGTTTCGATTACATTTAGACCCCGTAATAAGATTCAATTGTTGTACATTAGTTATACAAAGTTACACAAATATTATTTTTTCTAGCGGGTATACATATATTATACACTTATTATACAAAGTTATACATATATTATATATCTGTCAAATATTTTTAGATTAAGAGATTTGGTCGACGGCTATTTGAGTTTATTTTTTTTATATCTTAAAATATTAAATTTCTGGCACACTCGACTTGAGTTCGATTCCGTAAACTTTTCTTTTCAGTTTTTTCGATCTCTTCAAATAATGATTTTTTCTAAAAAGAAGGCAAACAAAAGAAACGTATGTTATTTTTGCAGTTTCCATACTGGCGTTAAAAAAGGGAAAACCCAGAAAGTAATATATTTTTCCTAATAATAATGGTACATAACCTCAAATGTACTTACCATTTTATTTTTTGCTTACAATTTCCTATTTCAGTTTTCTTCCCCTTTACTAATGCAGGAAGAACTTCTCATAATTCATTTTGCCATAGAACCCAGAATCTAAATAAAGAGGTGAGCTTCATTCGTTTCCACTGAAACCTAAGAAGAAGAATGAAATAAACAAAAAAAGTTAACAGTAATAAATAATTTATCCAAGCATAAATATATGAAGTTTTTATTTAGTCATCTTTGGTTACTATAATCGTTTTCTCATACAATTTAATGTATTTGCACAGATACATTAAATGCACTACTCAAATGCACCCACAAAAAGTGTAGCACTTAATTAGTAGGCATTTGAAAATTGAAATTGTTTCAACATATATTTCACTTGAAAAAATATTGTTTACTTAAAAAATATATATATATTTACAAACTTGAAACTCATCTTCAAAATCTTTTAAGAATCATCTTCAAAAGTTCAATCCAATGTATAACCAACAATATTTTTAAGATGAGTTCGAAAACAAACAGAAAAATTCTCAATCAAATCGCAAGATGCTTGCTTCAGTAGATATTGCGAAAATTATTATGTCAGAAAGTATAGTCTTGGTTTTGATTAGCTGCAGATTTTACTTCTCATATTCGAAGGGACATAATTATTGATGATTCTATATTATTTATTTTGAACGTAAATAGGATATTAAAAAAATACATCCTCAAGAATTAGGCTTTGTAAACTTGTTTAAGGAATTGTAGATACCTCTACAATTTTATGTTAATTTATTTTACCAGTTATTATATTTGTTACTCGGTTTTTGTATATTTTTATTCTTCTTTTAATAAAACAAAAAAGAGAAAAAAGAAACTAACTATATGGTGGCGTCCCCTAAAAGCTTTATAATTAAAAAACGACCTAGATGAATTTAAAAATTGTAATCGATCACAAATAGTCTTAGTGAATTGCATTCAATGGACAGGTTTTGTTTACAAGGTAAGTTTCACGACCCAAAACTATAACCTGTCGTGATGGCATCTATCGATGGTACTAGACAAACCGATTTTCAAAATACTCCAATATTTCACAAAAGATAAACCAAAAGCTTCTATATGACATAATTTTCATAAAGATAGGAGTTAAACTCAAAATACAATACGGAAAGATAGCTCCAAACATCGGGGTGTCACCAAGTCACGAGCATCTAAACGACCAGTCTAAGAAACAGTGTCTACAAGAGTCTGCGTCTAATGTCAATACAGAAAAGAAAGATAGCAAAGAAGGAGAAACAAGGACTACGAACGCCGACAGCTACCTCGTAAATCTCTGACACTCAACCACGCACGAGATCAACGTCCTTCGTGATCGGATACATCTAGATATGTACATGAAGTATAGGGTGGAGCGTGAGTACAACCAACTCAGTAAGTAACAATAATAAATAAGGAACTGAGAAGCAGTGACGAGCTATACAAATACAATTCATTTCAGTAATTTCAACAATGAAAGTAAACATGAGTAAATTCAGGCAATATAAGTCAACTCAGCTGCATATTTACTAAGTTCAGGTAAACTAGATATAATATTTTCCAGAAGTTCAGAACAGTAACATAAATCAGCTAAGTGCAGCAACAAAGGAAGACAAATGCAACCTCTCGGAGTAACAGTCACTCAAGCTCTCAATAGCTCAAAACTCAACTTTCAGCCCTCAATACAGACACTGAATATGTACCTGCACTCACTGGAGGTGTACAGACTCCGGAGGGGCTCCTTCAGCCCAAGCGCTATATCGCTGTGGCGTGCAGCCCGATCCAATCATATAAGTATCCATAAGGCTCGTTGCGGTATGCAACCCGATCCACAATCCATTCAGCCCTCAGGCTCGTTGCGGCGTGCAACTCGATTCATATACACTCACATAACTCACAACTCGGCACTCGGGCCCTATCTCAGTCACTAACCTCTCCAGCCTCTCGGGCTCACAGAAATCATACAAGTCAGCCCAAACAGAGATAATAACAAGTATTAATAAGAAACAAGAGGGAACAGAGATATGACACACACGTAAGTAAGGCTGGCAAGTGGGCCGGGCCCGGTCCTAAGTGGGCTTCGCGGTCCGGTCCTAAG
>AWOL01S0061246.1:1280-19039 GCA_000715115.1 Nicotiana otophora
CGTACGACCTCGGCATAACTCATGCGTGTTTTCACCCAGAGTCCGATTATATTTGATATATCTCCCATGACTCGAGAATTCATAACTACATGTTGGCCCTTACTTGTTGAGATTAGCACATGATATTTGGGAACTTTTAAATCGTTATTTTTTTAAAGAATCATTTAATTATTGCCTCTTACTCCATTATTTATGTGGTATTTCATGCCTACCTAATATTCTTGTACATTTTGCTTATTGGACCACTAGTAAGTGTCGATGTTAACCCCTCGTCAGTACTTCTCCAGAGTTAGGTTAGATACATACTGGGTACGCACTGATTTACGTACTCATGCTATACTTCTGCACTAAATGTGCAGGATCTGACAGGTTCCTTTGATGGTCGCCTTGGCGCGTAGGCGCAACTGCTGAGGGGACTTTATGGTGAGTTGTACTCTATGCTACGCACCACAGCCCTCATAGTATCCATATTATTTATTTACTTTATCATGTCGATTTTACATCCCAGACGGATGTTGCATTATCGTTGTACTCCTTAGTATATGCCCATGCACTTGTGACACTGGATTTTGGGATGTTCTAGAATTTGTTTATGGTTTGCTTTACATTGACACATTTTTACTTTATATTTTATCCAAAATTTATGTATTTACAATTTGTAATGCATAAATTCCTCTATCTAATAAGTTTCATGATTCCAAAAATAATAAAATGAATAATTAAGTTGGTAGTTCACCGTTGGCTTACCTAACGATGACGTTGGGCACCATCACAACCTATAGTAGGTTTTGAGTCGTGATAGTAGTTGCATGGTAAGGTCGTATAGTGAAATCCAAATCTTGCTAAATAATTTCACTACTAATAACAAAAATTGGCAAGGGGATGAGGAACCACGACGAGCACTTAAACATAAGGCATCATGTGCAATTGAGTTTAATGACTTCTTATCCATGAGGCCAGCTATAACGAAGTTAGCCAATCAAGTGAATAAGTTGACAATGCAACATGTGCAACAAATATCTATATTTTGTGACATATGTGGAGAAGGCCACATGAGTGACCATTGTCCAGTGAATCTTGAATTCATTTATTATATGTGGCAGCAAAGCAAGGGTCCAATGAATAATAATGCTCAGTATGTGAATACTTACAATTTAAATTGGAGAAACTATCCTAACTTCTCATTTGGTGGGTAATCAGAACAACAACCGACCTCAGGTAAACTACAATCAACCCCAAAGACAATCTCAACAAGTAGAGGAGAGTACCATTGATTTGCTGAAAAAGCTTCCGATTGACAATCAATATTACAAGCGGATTTCAGATATTTGGGAAGAAAAGTCCGGCAAATCACCTCCAATCAGAATATTAGACATACTGGAGCACTCCCAAGTGATACTGAGAAGAATCTTATAGAACAAGTACATATAATTAATCTAAGAAGTAGGAGAGCATTGAAGGAGGCGGCGCCTAAAAAGTATGTGCCTAAGGAAGTTTTTGCAAGATTGGTACCGAAACTAGTAGAAGAAGCTGAAAAAAAAGAGGATAAGCATAGAGAAGAGATAGAGGTAAGTCCACCACCGCCTTTTCCTCAAAGGTTTCACAAATCGAAAGATGATTCCTAGTATAGAAAGTTTTTAGATATCTTGAGCTAGGTGCATGTAAATCTTTCTTTTGTAGAAGTATTGCAAGAATTGCCAAAATATGCCAAGTATCTTAGAGATATTGTGGCCAATAAGAGAAGACATACAGAGTTTGAAGCGATTTCACTTACTGAGGAGTGAAGTGCTAGAGTACAAAGTAATCTCCCTCATAAGCTTAAGGATCCTGGTTTTTTTACAATTCCCTTGGCGATTGAAAAATATGAGATTGGTAGAGCCCTATGCGATCTGGGGAAAGTATTAATTTGATGCCACTATTGGTGTTCAAGCAACTCGAATTAGGAGAACCTAGGCCTATGATAACTCTACAACTAGCAGATAGGTCATTAGCAGTGCCTGAGGGAATTATTGAAGACAAGCTGGTCTAGGCGGGGAAGTTCATTTTTCCCTCGAATTTTATTATTCTTGACTACATGGCCGGCGAAGAAGTTTCAATTATTTTGGAGCGACCATTCTTGGCTACTGGTGGGTCACTTATTGATGTGAGGGAAAGGTAAGTTAAAGATCAGAGTGCATGGTGAAGATGTCACCTTTAATATGTATAAGGACCTTAAACTCCCAAAGCATTATAAGGACGTTTGCATGATTTATGTGGTTGAATAAAATCTAATAGAGACGGGACATGATGTGAATGTTAGTGATATTGAGAAAAAACTTTGAGCCTGAAGAGTTTCGGTTACTTACAGATGTGAAAGGGTGTAAGGAAAATAAAAAAGAGATGGCATGACAAACACAATGTGCATCGTGAATTTGAATCGGTTCATTCCGTTCTCATGCTTAAGTCGAGGTTGAAGTTCTTCCCTATAAAGATCAAGCCTATATGTTCGGGTCTATTTGAGATAGTGTGTGTTATGAAGCATGAAGATGTAGAACTTTCGATCCCATACATGGTGACACCTTCTTAGTAAAAGGGCAAAAAGTTAAACATTATTGGGGTGGTGATGTTCATCGTCACAAAACCTCGATAGATTTGGTGGATGCTTGAAGGAACATTCAACACATTAAATTAGGCGCTTCGTGGGAGGCAACCATAGTGATGTTGTAAGCGTCATACCATGAAGTTAAATAAGGCTCTTGTTGGGAGGCAACCCAATTCATAAAGTAGTTTAGCTTAGTTGATTTTTATTTTTGATTTCGGGTACAAATGGGTTGATTTTATGTGAATTGTTGTTGTATGAATAGGTACGCGTGCAATCCAATCGAACGATGTGATCGAGAGCAAAATTCGAAGGTCAAAGCGCATAAAGGAGTCCAAAAACATAATGAAAATTACTTATGTGCGCCTCAGAACCCTCCTAGAAAGGTCCCTACCTCGCCACAAGCCTTGCATCGCCTAGCCAGGCATGAGCAGCAGCTCGCATTAACCCTTGCCCTCCCCATTTTCCCTTTGCCCCATACCCCCCGTCGCCAGCCCAGTCGCGCAAGGAGGCTCGCGAGGCCCAAATAAGCTATCTTTTTTCTTTTCTTTTAAACACACGCCCACCCCCTTAAATCCCCAAATCAGTTGCCCCACGACCCAAGCACACTGGCAAACACTAACTTCCCATCTCTCTCTCACTCTCACTCTCTCTCTCTCTCTCTCTCTCTCAAACTCAAGGACCTCGCAACACCCCTTAATCACACACACACACACACAAATCACAACATTAGCTCTACATCACACATTCTCACTTCAACATCTACATGTATGAATTTCCTCTCTCTCTCTCTCTATCTCTTCTATTTGGTTTTATTAGAAGTTTATGAACACATGCAACCTTTTTGAATGTTGTAATGGTAAGATTGTGCATGCTTGTCCCAACCCCATAAGATTAGTATACTTGTTTCTTTAGGAGTGTTTACATTCGAATCTCAAGACGGTTTGAGAGAGTGAGGCAAACCCTCACCCACACAAAAGCTTACCCCTAACTAGTGCGCACCAAGTTATCGCTAAATTGTCTCAAAGGACATATTTGTCCTAATTGGAACCCGAGTCTCTGGGATTGATACACTAGTGGTTTGTAAGCTTACCTATCATAAAATTTAAGTGTGGGGTGGCTTACCAGAGGCAAGGTAAGTGTTTCAGGTAGGGTACATATATTGTCTTCCCATATGAGCTAGTTTTCTTGAGAATACACTCATGCTTGATTCAATGAGGTGAAGTCTGAGTAGCCTTTATTAACTTGCAAGTCCTATGCTAAATGTTTGACAGTGTGGTCCTTAGGACCACTTTTTTCTTTGATTCATGACCCTCTGAGTTGACTAACATGAACATGTGCAGGTACAAAATATTACGTCCAAAGGCAAGTGCACAACCTACGGAAAACGGTAAGGGCAAGGCCACATCCCCCACCACGGAAAAGATATCTTCTGCACTGCTACCTAAGAAGAAAAATCGAGGAGAGGCTACATATTGTAGTCAAGCAAAGGAATACATGAGGTTGCGTTCATGGCAGCATCACGACCAAGGCCTAGGGGTGAGCGCGAATATGGGATCGGAGCATACCCCCATTGGCCAAGAAGTAGTATAAGATTTATCGCGAAAAACACATGCATCCGGACTTAGCAGCGGGGGGGCACCGGTTGAAATCTAAGCATCATGCTATTTGGTGATCTATCCATGATTTGGGTCTGAGATATGTATTCAAAAATTTGGGTTACATCAATTCAAGCTTAGTTCATGAGTTCTATGCTAGATGGGATCTAGAGGATGAGGAGCAGTTAGTGCCAATTCGGGGGAAATTGATTGATATCTTTTCTTATGCCCTTTGTGCTCACTTGGGGGCATCTGATGTCTCGCATGATCCATTGGAAAACTTCATTGCCCGACCAACTTATCAAGAGATTTGACACACCTTGTGTGGTGTCAATTCTATTGTTTCCTGGTTCTGTGATAATAGGACTCACAGCCATATAAAATTCCCAAAGAAGAAGCTGAAATTTACGGCTAAAGTATGATTGCGATTGATTAATGCTTGATTGATTCCTTACGAGCACGACACCCATATTAGGCGGGAGAGGGTATGTTTGTGGTACATGTTGATGACGGGCCAAAAGGTAAACGTGGGTCATTTCATAGGCCACCAGATGGCGCAGGTGAGGAAAAGTAAGAAAGTGGATCAATTGTTTTTTGGAAATATGTTGACACAATACCTGAGGAAGGAAGAGGTAGATGAGAAGGAAGAGGTAGATGAGGAGCAAGCATTTGACATGATCTTTCCGGTGGCACTCTAGGAGACCGACATTACTAGCATACGGGCTAAAGATGATGATGGGTCTGTGCTTATCGGTGCCGAGTGTTAGGCTCATGATGATAGTTTTATGTCCCACTTCTATGGAATGCTAGAACTGCAATTGCAGATTGATGGGTGGGCAGCGACTCTAGAGGAACGAGAAAACTTGAATGAGCGTTATCTGCTCAATGCTCATGCTCAGCTTTTGGTTGAGATTGGTTATAGCCAGAGGTTGCCTGATGATAAAAATATGAATACCCTGGAGCATTCAAAGCCCGAGCCAGTATAGCCCGAGGAGAAGGCCGATGACAGTGATGATGATGATGTTGCAGCTAATGATGATGATGACTTAGAGGCTGATGATAGAGCTTTCTATGATGAGAAGGATGATGAGGAGTGATCAGGGAGTTTCTTTACCACCCTTCTTGATTTTATTTGTTTTTTATAAGCACTAAGGACATTGCATGAATAAGTGTGGGGTGGGGATTCTCATTGTTCCCTAAATAGTATATTAGTATCTTTTAGTTTCTTATTATTTTATTTTTATTAGTCTAGCTTTATATTAGCTTTTGTTTTCTCGTAGACATGTTTCTTGAGGGATTAAAATCTAACAAAAAGCACAAAATAATTATAAAAAAAAAATCAAAAAATATGTATTTTAGTTTTCTTTAGGTAGTAATAATCCCTCGTGATTTTTTTTTGTGCCTCGGTTCTTTTTCATAGGATGTAGTTTGAATCGAGTCGTAGTTTTTATTTTTATAGTAGATTAGTATTTAAAAAATAAAAGGAGGAAGAATGATGAACCTAGGCTCCTTTAACTTGTTTGATAGTATCATATTTAGTTTTTGAAATGTGTAGTATAATCCCTATGTGTTCAAATCTTTTTATGATGCCTTGGTGAATTAGATTGCATGTCTTGTGATGCCTATGTCTAATTTTATGACTAGTATTTACTTTGGGATTAATGTTAAATCTCTTGTGGATCCGTAAATACTTGATTTAGTTTGAGAGTCGGAATGATATCGTCCTTAGTGAGTCATATGCCATATGTAGTGAGGTTCTTTTTGTGTAGTTCATGTCATTCTAATTGAGTCTAGAACATATCCAGCATGTGAGTTGAAGTGAAATTTTAGGTGATTCCCGATATGAAAAATAATATTAGGCCTTCTTCGATCATTTTGAGATTAACACGTATCACAAACAAAAACTATTCCTAGTTAACCCTTTTGAGTCTATAAACGTTTTTTTGGCACTTATATTACAAGCTCGCTCACTCTCACAAAGAAATTACATACATGCAAAAGGTACCATAGGCTTTCCCTTTATTTAAACCTCTACTAATGTTGGCTCGCTCGATCTAAAATCAATAGACTTTCTTATTGTTGTAATGTGGGCTAAGGGACGAGTAGGATATATTTTAGGAATAATGAATTACCCTCCTAAGCATTTTACCACATCACAAAATTAACTTTAAGCACATAATATTTCAATCCCAACTTCAATTTCATAAACAGTATCACCTCCAAATATTCCCTTTTACTTTAAGTACTTCTTTAATTTATATCCCACTAGCAAGACAAGATACTAATTACCCTTTTTAAAAAATTTGTTTTCTCAACAACAACTTTTTCTCTTTTGTAATTTTTCTCTTCTTTACACTTCTCTCATAGCGGTATATATCTTACGATACAAGTGCACCTTTATTTCTTTCATTGGTTCCACTCAAAAGCCAACCAAGTTCCCTCAATGCTTCTTCTAGCACTCCTTTATACTTAAAGTACCTTAAGAGGTAAAATGATCAAAACAATATCAGTTAAGAACACAAAGGGTGCTACGAGGGGTTGTGATTTGTTGGTCATATGCACACATGGTGCGGTTATGTTTGTGCCTTGAAGCGGAATCCGAGCGAGATGGTGATTGGGGCGTGGAATGGGTGATTGTGCCTTGGTTATGGCCTTTTTCCGGTTGTGTTATATTGTGTTGTTTGCTTCCCCGTGGTTATGGTCATGTACTTTGGGTACTAGACGTCAAATTGCACGTGGTTGTTGATTTTGAGCATTGTGACTTGAGGTATTTCATGTGGACCAGTGTTTGGATGGGGTCACACATTGCAGTAGAGTTATGTTGAGATATGATCCTTGTTGATACCCAATTTTGCCCTCAAATCTTTTTTCAAATGGTATATATACTTTCAAAATATCATTTTGCAACATTACTTAATTTACAAGAGTTACAAGTATTTTCTATAGTTTTTATAAAATATTTTTTAAAAAAAGCTTTAAAATTAATTTTCTTGCATTTAAATTACTTGAATATTTATTAGTTACCCCTTAAATTATTTTGTGATGTCTTAATTATCCAACGTTATTATTTGCATTCAACATATATGTTTCAGAATAATTTACTCTATTTTATATAAGTATATTTATATTTTTAAGCTATTTACATAATTTTGCAATAATAGCGTATATGTTGTGCATAATTATATTTTTATTACATTATTTGTATCCAAATAGCATTTTATATTTTTGCAATGTTAAATTATTATTTTCATGCATATTACTGTACAAATAATATTTTTATTATTTGTTAATTACTTTTTATAAATATTTTTTATACTTTTTCGTGTATTTAATTTGTAGCCCAAATTTGGGGCTAATTTCGGACCAAACAGACCCAAATCACTGGCCCAGAGATCCCCAATCCTTAGTCCAACCTCCTTTGGCCCAAACAAAACGACCCCTCTCCCAAACCCCGTCGGTACCCATTATAACGACCCGCTCTGTTTTCTTCTGATCCTAGTCGTTGATCTCTCAAGATCAACGACCCACAATCACCCTTCTGCTTTAAACTAATCAAACCCACCCGAAACCTACTATTTCTCTAATACCACCGCCCCTAAATCCTCTCTTCTCCTCCCCTTTCAAACCCTAGCAGCCGCCTCCCTTATTATGTCCAACTCTGATCTCAATATACAATCACTCCATGATTCCATTTCCATTTATGCTATGTCTCGTTGTTTCTTATACGATGTTGGTATCATATAGTACTCTCCTATTTTTGGCAAGTGCCAGGATCCGAATCGAGGGAATAAAGCTCCATTTTGTTTAAATTCAGACGATATTTCATATGTATACACTCATTACCAGGCTGTATGGGTCCGATTCAGTGAGATCTCTGACTATTTGTTTTCTCCTTCTTGAACTAGGGTTTACCTGATTTTTCTCCTAAATTTATTCTGAATTGATTTTGTATTTTTGGGATGATCTAGCGTGAAAATGTCTGCATCACTGTCATACTGATGAAGTCTTGGTTCACACTTTTGTTGATGGGCAAGATGACGCATCTAAGTTGAGTCTTGATTGTGGGGGTAGTTGTAATCACTCGATCGACCATTTTGAGATCTAGCATGCCGTTCATCAATTTGAGGCCTTGAGTAGCTTCACTTCATATTTTATGACTTGCACGTGTTGTCGGAATTGAATTTCGGGAAGTTCGGAGTTGATTCAGAAGGAAAATTCGCAATTCGGAAGCTTTAAGTTGGAAGAGTGGACCAAGATTTGACTTTTGAGTAAACGACATTAAATCGGGATTTGAAAGTTCCAATAGGTTTGTACGATGATTTAGGACTTGGGCATATGTTCGAGTTGAGTATCGGGTGGTCCCGGAGCATTTCAGCACTTATTATGGAAAGTTGGCATTTTGAAAGTTTAAGAATATCCTAAGTTTGATTTTGAGTTGATTTTGGTGTTATCGACGTCTGCTTGGGGTTCTGAGCCTACGAATAGGTTCGTATTATGATTTGTGACTTGTACATAAAGTTTTGGGATCACTCCGGGAGGTTTAGATATGATTCAGATGCGTTCGTCGAAATTTGAATGTTTGAGAAATGAAAGAAGGATTTTGATCGTTGATTCTTGATTTCTATGTTATTTGTGGAGTTTAAAACTTTTGGATAAATTTAGATAAGGTATTGGGACTTTTTGTTATATTGGACGGGGTCCCGGGTACTTCGGGTGTGATTCGGAGTGGTTTCAGATCAATCATTTTGTTTTTGTTTTTTTTTTAATTTTTATCATTGTTGGTTTCTGGTATTCTTGGTAAGCATGGTGATCTCGGTTGAAGAGACACAATCGCGAAGAGAAGCTGGAGAAAGTGAGGAATTTGTGAATCGCGAATGCGACTAAGGGGTCGTGAACGCATAGATGAGGCTGAGTTGCTCTACGCGAACGCGACTGGGCGTTGCAAACACGAAGAAGGGGAGTTGGGGGTTTGGAGGCGCTAAGCTTCGTGAACGCGGCTTAAGGACCGCGAACGCGAAGCAGTAGGACCTGGAGGCATCACAAACACGTGATGACAGCCACGAACACGAATGAGGATTTTTGGATGCTGGGCTTTTGGCCTTCGTGATCGCGAGGGTATTTCTGCGATCGCGAAGAAGGGAATTCTGGGCAGACTTGTTTTAAATCGGGGGTTTAGCTCATTTTCACCTTATTTCTTCCATGGGAGCTGACTTTGGGGAGCTTTTGAAGCATCATGTTCATCATCAATCTTGTGATAGGTGATGTTTATATCTTGTGATTTAAATACATGATTTATATGTGGATTTAAATATAAATATTTATAGAAATTGTGGGATTTTTGAAGAAAAATATTGAAATTGTATTTTTGGATTTTGACCACGAAATTGGACATGGAATTTGGAATAAATCTTATATTTGAGTTCGTGACAGTATATGTAAAGTTTATCTTCTAAAAAGTTCGAAATCCGGGTACGTGGGCCCGAGGGTTGACTTTGTTGACCTTTCGAGCGGAGTTGGGAATAGTTATATATTGATTAATTATGAGAGTTCGAATATATGTTTTACGGTTTGCATGTTGTTTGACTAGTTTCGTATTGATGGGCATCGATTTGAGGTATTAGAGAGGTGTTGGAGCCGGTTATGGAACTTCAGAGCGAGGTAAATCTCTTGTCTAACAGGTAGACGTATGCCTTTATTATGCTATTACTTGCATTATTTGAACTCAATTTACTAGTTTAAATTGCTTGAGTTAATAAGTAAGAATTTGATTAAAGATTATGTTCAATCGAGCTTCATGAACTAGAGATTTGGTGGATTGTTAATCATTGATGGGAATTTATATTATTTTATGGGCTTATCTTGAAGTGGTAAATACCTAATTCGCAAATTCGAAGAGTTCCCCTATTATTGTGGATCCGGACGAATGCCTCGGCAATACTTATATATATTATTGGATGCATCCATGGATGGGAACGTAAAACCTCAGCAATGTATGTACACGATTATTATGGATCGGGCCGTACGACCTCGGCATAACTCATGCGTGATTTCACCCAGAGTCCGATTATATTTGATATATCTCCCATAGAATTCATAACTACATGTTGGCCCTTACTTGTTGAGATTAGCACATGATATTTGGGGACTTTGTAAATCGTTATTATTTTAAAGAATCATTTAATTATTGCCTCTTACTCCATTATTTATGTGGTATTTCATGCCTACCTAATATTCTTGTACATTTTGCTTATTGGACCACTAGTAAGTGTCGATGTTGACCCCTCGTCAGTACTTCTCCAGAGTTAGGCTAGATACTTACTGGGTATGCACTGATTTACGTACTCATGCTATACTTCTGTACTAAATGTGCAGGATCTGAAAGGTTCCTTTGATGGTCGCCTTGGCGCGTAGGCGCAACTGCTGAGGGGACTTTATGGTGAGTTGTACTCTATGCTACGCACCGCAGCCCTCATAGTATCCATATTATCTATTTACTTTATCATGTCTATTTTACATCCCAGACGGATGTTGCATTATCATTATACTCCTTAGTACATGCTCATGTACTTGCGACACCGGATTTTGGGATGTTCTAGAATTTGTTTATGGTTTGCTTTACATTGACACATTTTTACTTTATATTTTATCCAAAATTTATGTATTTGCAATTTGTAATGCATAAATTCTCTATCTAATAAGTTTCATGATTTTAAAAATAATAAAATAAATAATTAAGTTGGTAGTTCACCGTTGGCTTTCCTAACGATGACGTTGGGCGCTATCACAATCTATAGTAGGTTTTGGGTCATGCTAGTAGTTGCATGTTAAGGTCGTATAGTGAAATCCAAATCTTGCTAAATAATTTCACTACTAATAACAAAAATTGGCAAGGGCATGAGGAACCACGACGAGCACTTAAACATAAGGCATCATGTGTTATTGAGCTTAATGACTTCTTATCCATGAGGCCAGCTATAGCGAAGTTAGCCAATCAAGTGAATAAGTTGACAATGCAACATGTGCAACAAATATCTATATTTTGTGACATATATGGAGAAGGCCACATGAGTGACCGTTGTCTAGTGAATCTTGAATTCATTTATTATGTGGCAGCAAAGCAAGGGTCCAATGAATAATAATGCTCAGTATGTGAATACTTACAATTTAAATTGGAGAAACTATCCTAACTTCTCATTTGGTGGGTAATCAGAACAACAACCGACCTCAGGTAAACTACAATCAACCCCAAAGACAATCTCAACAAGTAGAGGAGAGTACCATTGATTTGCTGAAAAAGCTTCCGATTGACAATCAATATTACAAGCGGATTTCAGAAATTTGGGCAGAAAAGTCTGGCAAATCGCCTCCAATTAGAATATTAGACATACTGGAGCACTCCCAAGTGATACTGAGAAGAATCTTATAGAACAAGTACATATAATTAATCTAAGAAGTGGGAGAGCATTGAAGGAGGTGGCGCCTAAAAAGTATGTGCTTAAGGAAGTTTTTGCAAGATTGGTACCGAAACTAGTGGAAGAAGCTGAAAAGAAAGAGGATAAGCATAGAGAAGAGAGAGAGGTAAGTCCACCACCGCCTTTTCCTCAAAGGTTTCACAAATCGAAAGATGATTCCTAGTATAGAAAGTTTTTAGATATCTTGAGCTAGGTGCATGTAAATCTTTCTTTCGTAGAAGTATTTCAAGAATTGCCAAAATATGCCAAGTACCTTAGAGATATTGTGGCCAATAAGAGACGACATACAGAGTTTGAAGCGATTTCACTTACTGAGGAGTGAAGTGCTAGAGTACAAAGTAATCTCCCTCATAAGCTGAAGGATCCTGGTTGTTTTACAATTCCTTTGGCGATTGAAAAATATGAGATTGGTAGAGCCCTATGCGATCTGGGGCAAGTATTAATTTGATGCCACTATTGGTGTTCAAGCAACTCGAATTAGGAGAACCTAGGCATATGATAACTCTACAACNTAGAATATTAGACATACTGGAGCACTCCCAAGTGATACTGAGAAGAATCTTATAGAACAAGTACATATAATTAATCTAAGAAGTGGGAGAGCATTGAAGGAGGTGGCGCCTAAAAAGTATGTGCTTAAGGAAGTTTTTGCAAGATTGGTACCGAAACTAGTGGAAGAAGCTGAAAAGAAAGAGGATAAGCATAGAGAAGAGAGAGAGGTAAGTCCACCACCGCCTTTTCCTCAAAGGTTTCACAAATCGAAAGATGATTCCTAGTATAGAAAGTTTTTAGATATCTTGAGCTAGGTGCATGTAAATCTTTCTTTCGTAGAAGTATTTCAAGAATTGCCAAAATATGCCAAGTACCTTAGAGATATTGTGGCCAATAAGAGACGACATACAGAGTTTGAAGCGATTTCACTTACTGAGGAGTGAAGTGCTAGAGTACAAAGTAATCTCCCTCATAAGCTGAAGGATCCTGGTTGTTTTACAATTCCCTTGGCGATTGAAAAATATGAGATTGGTAGAGCCCTATGCGATCTGGGGCAAGTATTAATTTGATGCCACTATTGGTGTTCAAGCAACTCGAATTAGGAGAACCTAGGCATATGATAACTCTACAACTAGCAGATAGGTCGTTAGTAGTGCCTGAGGGAATTATTGAAGACAAGCTGGTATAGGCGGGGAAGTTCATTTTTCCCTCGAATTTTATTATTCTTGACTACATGGCCGTCGAAGAAGTTTCAATTATTTTGGAGCGACCATTCTTGGCTACTGGTGGGTCACTTATTGATGTGAGGGAAAGGTAAGTTAAAGATCAGAGTGCATGATAAAGATGTCACGTTTAATGTGTATAAGGCCCTTAAACTCCCAAAGCATTATAAGGACTTGTGCATNCTATGATAACTCTACAACTAGCAGATAGGTCGTTAGTAGTGCCTGAGGGAATTATTGAAGACAAGCTGGTATAGGCGGGGAAGTTCATTTTGTCCCTCGAATTTTATTATTCTTGACTACATGGCCATCGAAGAAGTTTCAATTATTTTGGAGCGACCATTCTTGGCTACTGGTGGATCACTTATTGATGTGAGGGAAAGGTAAGTTAAAGATCAGAGTGCATGATGAAGATGTCACGTTTAATGTGTATAAGGCCCTTAAACTCCCAAAGCATTATAAGGACTTGTGCATGATTTATGTGGTTGAATAAAAGTTAATAGAGCCGGGACATGATGTGAATGTTAGTGATATTGAGAAGAAACTTTGAGCCTGAAGAGTTTCTGTTACTTACAGATGTGAAAGGGTGTAAGGAAAATATAAAAGAGATGGCATGACAAACACAGTGTGCATCGTGAATTTGAATCGGTTCAATCCTTTCTCATGCTTAAGTCGAGGTTGAAGTTCTTCCCTAGAAAGATCAAGCCTATATGGTCGGGTCTATTTGAGATAGTGCGTGTTATGACGCATGAAGTTGTAGAACTTTGGATCCCATACATGGTGACACCTTCTTAGTAAAAGGGCAAAAAGTTAAACATTATTGGGGTGGTGATGTTCATCATCACAAAACCTCGATAGATTTGGTGGATGCTTGAAGGAACATTCAACACATTAAATTAGGCGCTTCGTGGGAGGCAACCATAGTGATGTTGTAAGCGTCATGCCATGAAGTTAAATAAGGCTCATTTTGGGAAGCAACCCAATTCATAAAGTAGTTTAGCTTAGTTGATTTTTATTATTGATTTTGGGTACAAATGGGTTGATTTTATGTGAATTGTTGTTGTCTGAATAGGTACGCGTGCAATCCAATCGAAAGATGTGATCGAGAGAAAAATTCGAAGGTCAAAGCTCATAAAGGAGTCCAAAAACATAATGACAATTACTTATGCGCGCCTCAGAACCCGCCTATAAAGGTCCCTACCTCTCCACAAGCCTTGCATCGCCTAGCCAGGCATGAGCAGCAGCTCGCATTAACCCTTGCCCTCCCCATTTTCCCTTTTCCCTAATGTCCATAGGGGTGGATACCCCCACTATCTATAGTTGCGTCGCCAGCCCAGTCGCGCAAGGAGGCTCGCGAGGCCCAAATAAGCTATCTTTTTTCTTTTCTTTTAAATACGCGCCCACCCCCTTAAATCCCCAAATCAGTTGCCCCACGACCCAAGCACACTGGCAAACACTAACTTCCCATCTCTCTCTCTCTCTCTCTCTAACTCAAGGACCTTGCAACACCCTTTAATCACACACTCACACAAATCACAACATTAGATCTACAACACACACTCCCTCTTCAACATCTACATGTATGAATTTCCTCTCTCTCTCTATCTCTCTCTCTCTCTCTATCTCTTCTATTTGGTTTTATTAGAACTATCTGAACACATGCAACCTTTTTGAATGTTGTAATGGTAAAATTGTGCATGTTTGTCCCAACCCCATAAGATTAGTATACTTGTTGCTTTAGGAGTGTTTACATTCGAATCCCAAGATGGTTTGAGAGAGTGAGGCAAACTCTCACCCGCACAAAAGCTTACCCCTAACTAGTGCGCACCAAGTTATCGCAAAATTGTCTCAAAGGAAATATTTGTCCCAATTGGAACTTGAGTCTCTGGGATTGATACACTAGTGGTTTGTAAGCTTACCTATCATAAAGTTTAAGTGTGGGGTGGATTACCGGAGGCAAGGTAAGTGTTTCAGGTAGGGTACATATATTGTCCTCCCATATGAGCTAGTTTTCTTAAGAATACACTCATGCTTGATTCAATGAGGTGAAGTCTGAGTAGCCTTGATTAACTTGCAAGTCATGTGCTAAATGTTTAACAGTGGGGTCCTTAGGACCACTTTTTTCTTTGATTCATGACCCTCCGAGTTGACTAACATGAACATGTGCAGGTACAAAATGTTACGTCCAAAGGCAAGTGCACAACCTACGGAAAAAGGTAAGGTCAAGGCCACATCCCCCACCATGGAAAAGATATCTTATGCACCGCCACCTAAGAAGAAGAATCGAGGAGAGGCTACATATTGTAGTCAAGCAAAGGAATACATGCGGTTGCGTTCATGGCAGCATCACGACCAAGGTCTAGGGGTGAGCGCGAATATGGGATCGGAGCATACCCACATTGGCTAAGAAGTAGTATAAGATTTATCAGGAAAAACACATGCATCCGGACTTAGCAGCGGGGGAGCACCAGTTGAAATCTAAGCATCATGCTATTTGGTGATCTATCCATGATTTGGGTCTGAGATATGTATTCAAAAATTTGGGCTACATCAATTCAAGCTTAGTTCATGAGTTCTATGCTAAATGGGATCTAGAGGATGAGGAGCAGTTAGTGCCAATTCGGGGAAAATTGATTGATATCTTTTCTTATGCCCTTTGTGCTCACTTGGGGGCATCTGATGTCTCGCATGATCCGTTGGAAAACTTCATTGCCCAACCAACTTATCAAGAGATTTGACACACCTTGTGTGGTGTCACTTCTATTGTTTCCTGGTTCTGTGATAATAGGACTCACAGCCATATAAAATTCCCAAAGAAGAAGCTGAAATTTACGGCTAAAGTATGATTGCGGTTGATTAATGCTTGATTGTTTCCCTACGAGCACGACACCCATATTAGGCGGGAGAGGGTATGTTTGTGGTACATGTTGATGTCGGGCCAAAAGGTAAATGTGGGGCATTTCATAGGCCACCAGATGGCGCAGGTGAGGAAAAGTAAGAAAGTGAATCAATTGTTTTTTGGAAATAAGCTAACACAATACCTGAGGAAGGAAGAGGTAGATGAGGAGCAAGAATTTGACATGATCTTTCCGGCGGCACTCCAGGAGACCGACATTACTAGCATACGGGCTAAAGATGATGATGGGTCTGTTCTTATCGGTGCCGAGCGTTAGGCTCATGATGATAGTTTTATGTCCCACTTCTATGGGATGCTAGAACTGCAATTGCAGATTGATGGGTGGGCAGCGACTCCGGAGGAACGAGAAAACTTGAATGAGCGTTATCTGCTCAATGCTCATGCTCAGAATTTGGTTGAGATTGGTGATAGCCAGAGGTTGCCTGATGATGAAAATATGAATACCCCGGAGCATTCAAAGCCCGAGCCAGTATAGCCCGAGGAGAAGGCCGATGACGGTGATGATGGTGATATTGCAGCTAATGATGATGATGACTTGGAGGCTGATGATAGAGCTTTCTATGATGAAGAGGATGACGAGGAGTGATCAAGGAGTTTCTTTACCACCCTTCTTGATTTTATTTGTTTTTTATAAGCACTAAGGACATTGCATGAATAAGTGTGGGGTGGGGATTCTCATTGTTCCCTAAATAGTATATTAGTATCTTTTAGTTTCTTATTATTTTATTTTTATTAGTCTAGCTTTATATTAGCTTTTGTTNAAGGGATTAAAATCTAACAAAAAGCACAAAATAATTAAAACATAAAAAATCAAAAAATATGTATTTTAGTTTTCTTTAGGTTGTAATAATCCCTCGTGATTTTTCTTTGTACCTCGGTTAGTATTTAAAAAATAAAAGGAGGAAGAATGATGAACCTAGGCTCCTTTAACTAGTTTGATAGTATCATATTTAGTGTTTGACATGTGTAGTATAATCCCTATGTGTTCAAATTTTTTTATGATGCCTTGGTGAATTAGATTGCATATCTTGTGATTCCTATGTCTCGTTTTCTTGCCTAGTATTTACTTTGGGATTAATGTTAAATATCTTGTGGATCCGTAAATACTTGATTTAGTTTGAGAGTCGGAATGATACTGTCCTTAGTGAGTCATGTGCCATATGTAGTGAGGTTCTTTTTGTGTAGTTCATGTCATTCTAATTGAGTCTAGAACTTATCCAGCATGTGAGTTGAAGTGAAATTTTAGGTGATTCCCGATATGAAAAATAATTTTAGGCCTTCTTCGATCATTTTGAGATTAACACGTATCACAAACAAAAACTATTCCTAGTTAACCCTTTTGAGTCTATAAATATTTTTGGCACTTATATTACAAGCTTGCTCACTCTCACAAAGAAGTTACATACATGCAAAATGTACCATAGGCTTTCCCTTTATTTAAACCTTTACTAATGTTGGCTCGCTCGATCTAAAATCAATAGACTTTCTTATTGTTGTAATGTGGGCTAAGGGACGGGTAGGATATATTTTAGGAATAATGAATTACCCTCCTTAGCACTTTAACACATTGCAAAATTAACTTTAAGCACATAATTTTTCAATCCCAACTTCCATTTCATAAACAGTATCACCTCCAAATACATTCCCTTTTACTTTAAGCACTTCTTTAATTTATATCCCACTAGCAAGACAAGATACTAATTACCCATTTTTTAAAATTTGTTTTCTTAACAACAACTTTTTCTCTTTTGTAATTTTTCTCTTCTTTACACTTCTCTCTAGCGGTATATATCTTACGATACAAGTGCACCTTTCTTTCTTTCATTGGTTCCACTCAAAAGCCAACTAAGTTCCCTCAATGCTTCTTCTAGCACTCCTTTATACTTAAAGTGCCTTAAGAGGTAAAAGGATCAAAATAATATCAGTTAAGAACAAAAAGGGTGCTACGAGGGGTTGTGATTTGTTGGTCATATGCACACA
>AWOL01S0061247.1:3195-13328 GCA_000715115.1 Nicotiana otophora
TAATGCTAACTGTTTACCGGGATAAGGTCCCTGGCATACCTTACTACTTAAATACTATAAAGACTAAAGACTAAAAAAAGGGATAATGCCCCAAAAGACTGGGCTCACTAATAGCTTATACGAGATGTCCTAGCAAGCAGAATCGTCAACCAGTAAATCGTTACCTGCATTGCGAGATGTAGGCCCCGGGCAAAAAAGGGACGTCAGTACATTTGAATTGCATTGGTATGTAAACCAAATGAAAGAAAGAACTACAAATATAGTATAATTGAAACTGAGCTGATATCTAAGAACTGATAACCGAATAATGAAATGACCATTAACTGATAGCTGAAATGATAACTGCTAAAACAGAAACTTAATGATAACAGATAACTGATAACAGAACTGAACAAAGGAAGTAAGGATATGAATACTCCCTGTTCTGAATGATGAACCACCTATTTATCTGAATATTAAACTACAGCCTCAAGCCCAATATATATGTGCATAAGTTGCTGCCTCAGGCACATGTATACGTATACATAAGGGCGACCTCACACCCAAAAATGCATAAAGCATAAACTGCGGCCTCAAGCCCGAAGATGCATAAAGCATAAACCGTGACCTCATGCTTAAATACAGGTGTTGAACATTCACAAATTTAGAAATAGTAATTGAGAATCATAGAACTAGACTAAGACGTGTATTCATAATAAATTGATTTGTCATAACTGAAGCTCATAGGATATTGAACGATTATGAAATTATGCCATCTAGAGAATAGAAGTCCTACAACTATTCACGGGATTAAGGCATAATTACTTTCTGAGGAAACTCGTAGCAGTCATAAAGCATGGGATGTAGGGAGAATCATAAACATTCCCAAGCGTAAAGAGAGTTTGCCACGCATACCTTAGCTCTTGCGATTTTTAAGAGTATCATGATGTTCGTCGCCTCTTTCAACGACAATCTACGTCAATATATATATCAAGAGGAACCAATATTAGCACTAATGCTCCTATTTTAGTAAATTAGGAATTTTATCAAACAACTTATAGGTGTAAAGCCTCATCACCCTTAGTAATTGGTCTTTTCTTCACCAAGTTCTCATTATACTATTTCTTGGCGATTCTACAATACCAAATAGATGTAACTAACACCATTTCTCATCACCCAAATGTTTGCAACAATCATAATTCAACAATCCAAAACCCTAGTTCTTATGGTTATCTTTATCAAAGCCCTTTACTATTCTTCCAAAAACTTATCAATTAATAGTTGTAAATGATTTTGGAGTAGAATCATTACCTTTTCAAAGTTCACTCTTCTTGAAGTTGAGTTCTAGGGATTCCTTTCTCAACAATGGTATCTCGACTGAATATCTAATGAGTGGAAGGATTTACCCATGTTAATAAGGTGCTGGAGCATTGAAATTAACTTACAATTATCGTTAGAAATTGCTTTGGATGATGGAGGGACCTTGGGGAAGTTTGGTTCTTGAGAGCTTCCCTTTCTAGAGTAGGTTTTCGTGTTAGGGTGTGGGGGAACGAAGTGGGGATTTTAAATAAGTGAGCACGTCCCAAAATTATGGAGGAAAATAAAAGTAGCTCGGATAAACCTCAGCTGCGTGAGGCATCATCAGGGGCACCGAAATAACTGTGCAAGATGCATCGGAGGTGCCAAAACTACAGTGCCTTCCGCTGTCTGGGGCGTTGAGGTTGATGCTCTGGATAATGCGTTGTACTATCTGGGGCACTGGGTTTTTATGGCCTTGCACTATCTATGGTCGTGGGTTTTCATGGCCATGCACTGTCTAAGGCTATAAGACAGACTTCACATAAACTTAGTCGATTCTATTGAATTGTACACACCACAGCCTCGGTCTTGTTTCTAAAACAATTGTTTCCACCCATACTCATCCCAATTGGACTTCACATGTGTAAAAGGTCACATTAATACTCATTTAACACATCCACAACTAATCCAGATCTGCGAAGTGTTACATTATCTACCCTTTGGGATCATTCATCCTCGAATGATTGTCCTGACTGTAACTATGGCTGACTCTTGACTTTAAACGGGTCTGGTGGAAACATATGAACATTGAACTTTCATAAACACTTGCATACTAAACTAAAAGAATACAGGATTACTGATGTGCTGAGATACTGAACTGAATAGCAACTCAACTGAATTGTTACTGAACTGACTGAATACTGAGCTGACTGAATACTAAAAGACATGGAGATTATAATATAAGTTCTGAATGAGAAGGATAGCTACCTTTGACATTTCTCCAAAATACCTGCCAGCTAATAGAGCATAACTAGCTTCATAGGGCATCATAATACACATAACATGAAACATATACATGAATCCTTGTTTGTTATGGATATGTCAATTCTGAACTATTGTGGATATATGAATACTGTAATGGCACGAATATTTAAGTACCGAGATGACGTGAATATCCTAGCACTGAACTGATATCAATATCTGAATAGGACATGAAACTATAAGTCTCTATGTTGCATGTTCGAATAGGACCTTTGGTGACTCTGAGCAGTCTTCAAATGCTCTTGAATTAACTTGAATTTCTCTATACACTGATTGACCAAATCTGGTCCCAACAACTCTACTTTGCCAACTTTGAACTAACCAATTGGTGATCTACACCTTCGCCCATACAAACCATGATTTTCAAATAAGCGACATAATCGTATTATAAGGTCCATATTTACCATCTCCACTAAAGGATATGTATATTCTATAGCAAAACACTAGGATTTGTGGTGCTTTACTTTCACATGCTGACAATTCAGACACTTGGCCACAAAGTCTATGACGTTCTTTTTTATGTCATTCCACCAATAAATCTCCTTGAGATCATGATACATCTTTGGGGAACCTCGATAGATATAATACTTGGAATTATGGGCTTCTATCATTATCCTCCTTCTCTATGTCCGTTTACGTTTAGGACACACAATTCGTATTGGTACCTCAAAGTACCATCATCTCCCCTTTGTTCAAAAGCCATCATCTTATACATGTGAATCCCCTCTTTCAAATTCAAGAAGTAGGGATCTCCTTCACTTCAGGTACTAAGGAGGAACAAGTACTATTCTGGAAAACAATTCCACCACCTTCGGAGTCCGAAAGTCGGACTCTTAGCTTGACTAAGTAGTGAACTTCTATCACCATAGTTCTCTTGTCTGCCACAATCATGAGGTATACTTCTCATACTTGATTATCTTTTTAAGGTACTTCCTGAAAACACTTATAGTATTAATATGAGCTAAGTGTTTAACCAATACACCGCAGATTAGAGTCTCGTGCAATGGCACAACCCTCGTGATACATAATTGGGCATGATTTTACAGTTTTTTATATCCTATGCTAAATATGTAGGTTTCAAATCTCCAACCGGACTTACAGATGATTTTTGCAACACCCCATTAAACCAAAGGTTAAGGTCTTGTACTTGTGGATCCTTCTCTTATTTTTGGTATCCGACCAACTTTCCTTATTTTCTGCAATTCTATTCACTTTACGTCAGTGATGGCTCATCATTCGACTTACTTCTGAGAAATATTTCGTACTAGGAAAAAATGANCCAGATCTGCGAAGTGTTACATTATCTACCCTTTGGGATCATTCATCCTCGAATGATTGTCCTGACTGTAACTATGGCTGACTCTTGACTTTAAACGGGTCTGGTGGAAACATATGAACATTGAACTTTCATAAACACTTGCATACTAAACTAAAAGAATACAGGATTACTGATGTGCTGAGATACTGAACTGAATAGCTACTCAACTGAATTGTTACTGAACTGACTGAATACTGAGCTGACTGAATACTAAAAGACATGGAGATTATAATATAAGTTCTGAATGAGAAGGATAGCTACCTTTGACATTTCTCCAAAATACCTGCCAGCTAATAGAGCATAACTAGCTTCATAGGGCATCATAATACACATAACATGAAACATATACATGAATCCTTGTTTGTTATGGATATGTCAATTCTGAACTATTGTGGATATATGAATACTGTAATGGCACGAATATTTAAGTACCGAGATGACGTGAATATCCTAGCACTGAACTGATATCAATATCTGAATAGGACATGAAACTATAAGTCTCTATGTTGCATGTTCGAATAGGACCTTTGGTGACTCTGAGCAGTCTTCAAATGCTCTTGAATTAACTTGAATTTCTCTATACACTGATTGACCAAATCTGGTCCCAACAACTCTACTTTGCCAACTTTGAACTAACCAATTGGTGATCTACACCTTCGCCCATACAAACCATGATTTTCAAATAAGCGACATAATCGTATTATAAGGTCCATATTTACCATCTCCACTAAAGGATATGTATATTCTATAGCAAAACACTAGGATTTGTGGTGCTTTACTTTCACATGCTGACAATTCAGACACTTGGCCACAAAGTCTATGACGTTCTTTTTTATGTCATTCCACCAATAAATCTCCTTGAGATCATGATACATCTTTGGGGAACCTCGATAGATATAATACTTGGAATTATGGGCTTCTATCATTATCCTCCTTCTCTATGTCCGTTTACGTTTAGGACACACAATTCGTATTGGTACCTCAAAGTACCATCATCTCCCCCTTGTTCAAAAGCCATCATCTTATACATGTGAATCCCCTCTTTCAAATTCAAGAAGTAGGGATCTCCTTCACTTCAGGTACTAAGGAGGAACAAGTCCTATTCTGGAAAACAATTCCACCACCTTCGGAGTCCGAAAGTCGGACTCTTAGCTTGACTAAGTAGTGAACTTCTATCACCATAGTTCTCTTGTCTGCCACAATCATGAGGTATACTTCTCATACTTGATTATCTTTTTAAGGTACTTCCTGAAAACACTTATAGTATTAATATGAGCTAAGTGTTTAACCAATACACCGCAGATTAGAGTCTCGTGCAATGGCACAACCCTCGTGATACATAATTGGGCATGATTTTACAGTTTTTTATATCCTATGCTAAATATGTAGGTTTCAAATCTCCAACCGGACTTACAGATGATTTTTGCAACACCCCATTAAACCAAAGGTTAAGGTCTTGTACTTGTGGATCCTTCTCTTATTTTTGGTATCCGACCAACTTTCCTTATTTTCTGCAATTCTATTCACTTTACGTCAGTGATGGCTCATCATTCGACTTACTTCTGAGAAATATTTCGTACTAGGAAAAAATAATTACATACATAAACGGAAAGCTGATGTATTCACAACTATCATACACAATCTTAATGATTTAACTCTACACACACTGTCGATCTTGGGGAGACCCCTTTTTGAAAAATCTAAAAGGCTATTATTCTGTAGTTGGCTATCTTATTGCCTAACTAATTTTTTTATTCTTCCACTGTCACTGTACTTCGGGTTTAACTTAAAATCTTTGAGTTCTAACACACTTTCGATATTTCAAACTGTCATCCACTAACTAGAGTTAACCTAGTGAAGTGAATCAAATTGTACCTTTACTAGCTCTGATGAAATTGCTAATTCACTATATCAACTCAAAATTTACTTACTATTCTTTTACTAACCACCTACTGGAATCATGTATTCTTGTTCTACTTTGGATAACTAAAGTGATGCATAATGTTATTTCTAACTTCCCTTACCATCAGACCCTATTCTACAATCGCATGCTATCTTTTTTTTTTGGACGATGCACATGGATCACACTTAGGGAAATATCATCTGTCTTAAATGAAATTGGAATATCAAACCCCCAAACATTCTATACGTTTCAAAATCATATCAGACTATAAACATATGCGGTAAACACTTAGTCACATACCCTAAGGGGAACTGTCATATCCTTTATCTCATAATATTAGCTGCTTCTTATGGTAACTTACTAACGTGGTACTTTCTAGTTCTAATATGAATAAATCTTAACAACTTAAAATCATTCCCTGAAATTTAATACCGGCTGCTCTTGATTCTCATTTTGTACATCATATCTTCTTAGTCATGCATGAGTCTTACGAAAAACACAACTTTGTATATATCAAATGTTTCTGACTCCTATTTATTTTGCCCTTAGGATCTTTTTTTGTCTAAAACTATGGTCATCAATTCATGCCTGTTGCAATTAAATTTTTAACTTGTTACGCCATGGGGTCTAACATCTAAAATATCATCATCCAACATGTGGCTCCATTTACAAGAATTAAAATTAAATTGTTCTATAAGGTAAAAACACATACAGATACACTTCCATACAAAAACATATTCTTCACAGTATACAATCATCTGGTAAATCACTTTCTGCACCATCCGGCGAGTCTTGACTCTTAATTTGTACCTAAAACACGTGAAGATTTAGCACTAATCATTGTTACTTTCATTTTCTTTTATTACCCATATACATCACTGTGTACTCGGAAGTCACCAAAATTTTGATACACTAAAAATTGGAGATCTAGTAACTAAACAACTCAATACTAGCATACTGAATAACCAAAAACCTGCTAACTAAAAGACTACATAACTGGTAACTGAGGTAAACTGATAACCACAAACATGATAAATGCTTTTGTACTACTATTCATTGTATCTCACTTTCAATACCCTCTCAAGTATCATTTGTTACCAACCTGTACTTCATAATTATACCCCAATGGGCTATCACCCTCTCTAGGACCTTGGGTTTTTCCTACCCGTCGCTTAGGCATTCGATACATCAGGAATTCGATAGGAAGAGAAGGTTACCTATTTCTCTAAGTTTCATGGCACGATCTAGAGTAGAAAGAAATGAGACAATCCTGAATGTCTTGGTAGTTAACCATTTATATGCATGGTCGGCACACACTTATAAAAGAATCTCCACTGGACACGACTTCATAGACTCCCTAGGGCACTTGAACCTAATGCTCTGATACAGAGCTTTGTCACCCCTGAACCATGGACTGGGCATAACAAGACACTCGGTGCCTGACTGTATGTGATCGAGCGAACCAACTGTATGGCTGGATCAAAATGTGGTATAAATGTAAGATACATATAAATAAACAACATGGTGATCTATTAAAGAGACTAACTGAAATATTATAGATGCAGAAAATACTAAAAAGTGTGCAAGTGTAAATGAGTAGATGACAAGGCTAACACATAAAAGTCTGCTAACATCTGACTGGCTGAACTATAGTCTATGAAGCCTCTAAGAATACTGAAATGCGATCTATTATTGAAAAGACTGGGGCTCACCAATAGCTCATACGAGATATCCTAGCAAGCAAAATTGTCAACCTATAAATCGTTACATGCATCACGAGATGTAGACCACAGGCAAAAAGGGATGTCAGTATATTTGAATTGCACTGGTATGTAAAACAACTAAAGGAAAGAACTGTAAATACTGAAACTGAAACCGAGATGATAACTAAGAACTAATAACAGAATACTGAAATGATAGTTAACTAATAGCTAAAACGATAACTGTTGAAAATGGAACTGAAATGATAACTGATAACTGAACTGAACAAATGAAGTAAGGATATGAATACTCCTCCTTCTGAATGATGAACCACTTGTTAGTCTAAATATTAAACTGCAGCCTCAGGCCCAATATATATGTACACAAGCTGCGGCCTCGGGCCCAAGTATACGTATACATAACTACGGCCTCAGGGCTTAAAATGCATAAAGCATAAGCTGTAGCCTCAGGCCCAAAGATACATAAAGCATAAACTACGGCCTTAGGCTCAAATACAGGTGTTCAACATTCAGGAATTTAGAATTAGGAACTGAGAATCATAATGCAACATATGATACTAAACTACTGAACTATACTGTTTTACATGATACTGGAATGCTGAATAGAACTAGACTAAGACATGTATTCATAATAAATTGCTTTGTTATAATTGAAGCTCATAGGATATTGAACGATTATGAAACTATGCCATCTAGAGAATAGAAGTTCTACAACTATTCATGGGACTAAGGCATAATTACTTTCTGAGGAAACTCGTAACAGTCATAAAGAATGGGACGTATGGAGAATCATAAACATTTTCAAATGTAAAGAGAGTTAGTTAGCCTCACATACCTTAACTCTGGCCCTTTTTAAGAGTATTACGATGTTCGTCGCCTCTTTCAACGATAATCTACGTCAATATATATATCAAGAGGAACCAATATTAGCACTAATGCTCCTGTTTTAGTAGCTTAGGAATTATATCAAACACCTTATAGGTGTAAAGCCTCACCGACCTTAGTAATTGGTCTTTTCTTCACCAAGTTCTCATTCTACTACTTCTAGGTGATTCTACAATCCCAAATAGATGTAACTAACACCATTTCTCATCACCCAAATGTTTGCAAAAATCATAATTCAATAATCCAAAACCCTAGTTCTTATGGTTCTCTTTATCAAACCCATTTACTATTCTCCGAAAAACTTATAAATTCACATTTATAAATGATTAGGGAGTATAAGCATTACCTTTTCGAAGTTCACTCCTCTTGGATTCGCGTTCTAGGGTTTCCTATCTCAACAATGGTATCTTGACCGAATATCCAAGGAGTGGAAGGACTTACCCATGTTAATAAGGTGTTGGAGAATTGAAATTAACTTAGAATCATCGTTAGAACTTAACTTGGATGATGGAGGGACCTTGGGGAAGTTAGGGGTATGGGGGAACGAAGTGGGGATTTTAAATAAGTGAACACGTCCCAAAATTAAGGAGGAAAATAAAAGTAGCTCGGATAAACCTCGTCGGCGTGAGGCATCATCAGGGGCACCGAAATAACTGTGGAAGGAGCCATCGGAGGCGCAAAAACTACAGTGCCTTGCGCTGTCTGGGGTGCTGAGGTTGATGCCCTAGATAGTGCCTTGTACTATCTGGGGCACTGAGTTTTTATGGCCTTGCACTGTCTATAGCCATGCGTTTTCATGGCCTTGCACTATTTAAGGCTATAAGATGGACCTCCCATAAACTTAGTTGATTCTATTGAAATTTATACACCTCAGTCTCGGTCCTGATTCTAAAACAATTATTTCTACCCATACTCATCCCAATAGGAATTCACATGTCTAAAAGGTCACATTAATACTCGTTTAACGCATCCACAACTAATACGAATTTACTGAGTGTTACACCTTGGGGGTATTTATAGGGCTCCTATGTGCGCGGCCACACACCTGGGCAAGTTACCGCACATCTGGTCGTGCACATAAGTCAAAACCCCCCTTATATGGGCGGTCGCGCATCTGGGCGCGCATATGGCGTGGGTAAAGTAAAATGGAATAATGTTCTATAACAATATCCAAATGACAAACGGTTTGATGAGTTGGAAACTAGAATCGAAGGGCTTTTATTTTATAGGTACATCACCACCTGTGGTTTTAGATTTTGGGAGTGGAATTCATTTGAAGCCAGGTCTTGTGCTAATTGAGACATCGGATGTATCCATCTTCTTCCACACAAATTCATTCCATTCACAAAACTCCTCAGTATGATCCCACACATCATAAACATATATTTTCATTTCAAAATGATGCGGTTCCATCCTATAGGTCTCCTTTATTACTCGAATATATTATCCTCAAATACCGTTGGCGCACTTTAAAATCTTTGAAATTTTAATGGGGCCTTACATTCTCCCTCGCCTAGGATCATTTGTCCTAGATGAGGGTTAGAGTCTGCCACAGACACCCGATGTGACTTAAATCTTTATCCACACACCAAAAGCTCAAATATTTGGCTAACTCCCCAAATTTCAATATATTTCGGCAGAGTCTCCCCTGTAATTAGACATAACCACTTGCCAGAGAACCACCAAAACAACTACTAACAACACATCCACAACTCAACAAAGCATCAAAATATATATTAATAACATCGACCTCAATATTAAGGGCATTACGTTATTAGAAGTAGTACCTTGACATGAACTGCACTAAATCATAACACATAGAAAGTACCTTTTGAACCACAATATTTGGCTCTACAAATAAGTGAGAATATTTCCTTTCCACAACACACTCGTCCTTTGAGACGACCTCCTCGACTCAGTGACGTAGCTATAGCACTTTGACGGAGGCAATCCCAACTTCCTAACTTATCTAACAAGGATGACCATA
>AWOL01S0061256.1:10478-20770 GCA_000715115.1 Nicotiana otophora
CTTTATCCTTGAGCTCTCCATCCCAATTAACAACTTCTTTATTTGCACTTGAAGTCTAATGACCTTGTTTTGTAACTCTTTAGCTTGACATCTTGTTAAAGGCCTTCTTTGAGATTCAAAAGCTTCATTATTATCCTTGAATATATTTGAGCTTCCTAGGATGCTATCATTCCCCTCTTCTTGAAGAAAATTCGTCCTCGAATTTCGACCTTGCAAGAAAAAGAAGTCACACACTAGTAAATGGCATCCACTAATCTGAAAAAATGGAGGGAATAAAACAAGATAGTGACCATGTGTCCACTTAACCCAATTAAGCCTAATAGGTGTAAATATTCCTTTATAAAGCATATGGACATCCACTAATCAACTAGGCATGCTTCACAGAGTTTAAATAAGCAGTTAAAGCATGTAGACATACGATATCAGGCTAATCAGGATAACTACGCATGTTGGAATAGCTCAATTAAGAATGAAAATAGACTAATACTCATTTAAATGGTATAACTCTAATTAAAGGAAAAACATGCTACTACTCAGTAAAATAAATCGGGTTTTTCAACAAATAGCCCGTGTACGTACTCGTCACCAAATGTACACAGCGCTCACATATCACGACAGTACCAAATCCTAAGGGGATTTTCCCCACACAAGGTTAGGCAAGCCACTTACCTCGAACCAAGCTCAATCAATCAGTGACAATGCCTTTTCCACGAATATCCGACTCCGAATGGCCCAGATCTAGCCAAAATCAATTACATAATATAAATATAACTACAAGGAACTAATCTAGCTAATGAAATCAAAGCTAAAGTAATAAATTGGAAAATCGCCCTAAAACGCCTCCCCGGGCCCACGTCTCAGAATCGGGTAAAAGTCACAAAATATGAACACCCATTCACTCACGAGTTCACTCATAGCAAAATTACTCAAATCCGATACCAAAATCTCGATCAAAATCCCAAATTCGGCCTAAGAACTTTTCTCAAATTTTTCTCAATTTTCAACCACAAATCCGAAATTAAATGGAGAAAACAACTATAGATTAATGGAATACAACAAAAAACGAGTTAGGAATCATTACCCCAAAGCTTCCTCTGAAAATACCTCGAAATATCGCCAATTTCCGAGCTCTTAAGTCCAAAAATGAAGAATGAAAACAAACCCTCGCACTTAGCCCTTTTTCTGCCAGCCAAACCGCTTCTGCGGGCCTTCAACCGGAGCTGCGCTTCCGCACCTATAGAAATTCCATCGCAGGTGTGGTTTTCACTTAAAATCCATCGCCTGCTCCTGCGATCAAAAGGTCGCACTTGCGTATGCGCACCTACGGACCTATGTCCGCTACTGCGGTCCTTCACCGCTCCTGCGATCTCTCCAGCGCATCTGCGGGCATCGCAGATGCGGAACTCAACTCGTACCTGCGGCCCCTGACCACTCCCTCAAAATCCGCTTTTGCGCTTAATCATCCGCACGTGCGGACCCGCACCTGCGGTCTCCCCACCACAGGTGCGAAAATACCAGATGCCTGAAGGTTTCAGCAATTTCCTAAGTCCAACATTTCTTCCGTTAAGCATTCGAAACACACCCGAGGCCCGGGGACCCCAACCAAACATACCAACCAATCCTAAAACATCATACAAACCTAGTCGAGCCCTCAAACAACATTAAACAATGCTAAAATCACAAATCATCCCCCGATTCAAACTTAAAGAACTTGAAACTTCCAAATTCGACAATCGATGCCGAAAGCAACCAAATCACGTCCGATTGACCCTAAATTTTGCACACAAGTCGTATTCAACCCTACAGAGCTATTCCAACTCCCGAAATCGGAATTCGATCCCGATATCAAAAATTTCACTATCGGTCAAAATCTCTAAAACTTTGACTTTTGCCATTTCAAGCCTAAATGAGTTACAGACCTCCAAAATACAATCCGGACACGCCCCTAAATCCAAAATCACCTAACAGAGCTAACAGGACTGATGGAACTCTATTCCGGAGTCGTCTTCACACAGTTTCGATTACGGTCCAAAACCCAAGGCTTAACCTCCGTTTAGGGACTAAGTATCCCAAAACACTCCAAAAATCAAAACAAAACCTCCCGGCAAGTCACAATAGCAGAAATAGGTACGGGGGAAGAAGTTAATAGGGGATTAGAGCTACAACTCTCAAAACGACCGGCCGGGTCGTCACACACTTGCTCATGACTCGTAGAACCTATGAACCTAGAGCTCTGATACCAACTTACCACGACCCAAAATTCAACTAGTCATGATGGCACCTAACCCAACCCGCTAGGTAAGCCAATTTATCAAAAATCCAATACCAATGAGATTTACTGATAAATAAAATGATAATAAGACTGAATTTTTATACAAAGAATTCCCAATGACTGGTAGTACAAATCATGAGCTTCTACGATTTAGAATTTACAAAGCTGGTATGAAATAAATACATCATCTGTTTGAAATATACATGAACAGATTAATAATTCTAAAGCTACCAAGAACAAAAGGCAGCAGTGACTAGAACGTAGGTACGTCTTCAATGTCAGCTTCATCCATACACAACATCATCATCATAAAAAATCTGCACGCAAGGTGCATAAGTATAGTATGAGTACAATCGACCCCATGTACTCAATAAGTAACAAACCTAACCTTAGGTTGAAAGTAGTGACGAGCTGGGACAAAGGTCGGAGTCCAATACCAATAGCCAACAACAATTCATAACAATATAATAAAACTATAAAAGTTATAAAAGAAATAACTCATAGATATGATGCTCGGCTCATTCACAGTTACAGAAAATAGTCATGCTTTTCAGGTATAACAGTAAAACCCAAATCCTTCACCGAAATCACCAAAAATATGAGTAAGTTAGAAACTTTTATTTTTTCCCAAAAACTTTCAGCAACAGATAAGACGATTCAATTTCAAATAGCATGAGGAAAGTACATCTCTATGCCTACATGCCAATGTGCATGTGAAGTCAAAAATGTCACAAAACCGTGTAACATGATGAAATACATCTTTATGCTTGCATGTCAATTATGCATGTCAGATGCAATGCGTCACAGTGATTAACTCATGCCCTCACACTCTCAGAGTACTCAATATAACAGTTTCACACTCCCACTCATCACACTCAATCACTCAGCACACTCAATCATTCAGCACTATACATGGCAAATCCAACCCAAATGCTAATAAATCCTGTCGTGGTGCGTAGCCCGATCCCATCATGAATTAATAGCAACTGCGCTCACTGTGAGTGTGCAGACTCCGAAGGGGCAGATCCAGCCCAAGCGCTATAATAAGCCAATCATGGAATGAATCAATAATATTTATTGCGGCGTGCAGCCCGATCCCATCATGAATCAATAATACCTACTGCAACGTGCAACTCGATCCCATCAATGTCACTCACAATCCGACTCTTCGGCCTCAACTCAGTCATTAATCTCTCCAGTCTCTCGAGCTCACATGTCAAGAAAATCAGCCCAAAAATGATGATATGATGTATCAATAAATGGCACTAGAGAATGAGATATGATATGCAAATGAATGAGTATAACTGAATATGTAATTGCAATGTAAGAAAATAACTCAACATCATAAATGACATCAATGGGTCTCAACAGGATAAGCATATAGCCTAGATATCATTTCTAACATGGATCATAACTCAATTACTCTAACACGTAGAAATTTCATGAATAGAAACAAGATTAGGTCACAACATAGTACCACAGAATCAATCGAGTCATAATTCACACGGTGCATGCCCACACGCCCATCACCTAGCATGTGCGTCACCTCAACACTAAACACATAGCACTTATATTCCGGAGTTCATACCCTCAACACCAAGTTTAGAAGTGTTACTTACCTCGAACAAGCCAAATCCAATACCGAGCAGGCCAAGCGATGCTCCAAAAATGCCATCCCACGCGTACCGACCTCCGAACGGCTCAAAACTAGCAAAAAGCAACTCAAATGCATCAAATAATGCCTAAGAAAACAAACCCAATCGATAAAGGTCGAATATATAATCAAAAGTCCAAAGTCAATCCAAAAGTCAAACTCGGGCCCGTACCTCGGAACCCGACAAAACTCATAAAATCCGACAACCCATTCAATTATAAGTCCAATCATACTAGTTTCACTCAAATCCTACTCTGAATCGACGTTCAAAACTCAAATATTCACTCTATGAAATTCTAGACAACCCTCCCCCCCCCCAATTTCTCTCTTGAAATCCTTAATCAAATGCAAAAAACGAAGATAGATTCATAAAATAAAATTAAAACTGAATAGATAACACTTACCCCAATCCATATGGTGAAAATTGCTTCAAAAATCATCTCAATCCGAGTTCCATAGCTCCAAATATACAAAAATGGCCAAAACCCTCGAAAATAAAGTACTTATAATCATTGGGCGAATTAATGAATCGCGATCGCGGAAATACCATCGCGACCGTGAATAAGAAACTGAAAATGAAATACGCGATCGCACCAACAGACTCACGATCGCGATACATAAGGCTGACAGAACTACGCATTCGCAGAAGCAACATCGCGAATGCGAAGAGATAACCAGTACTCTGCCCAGCTCAGCCACAAACACTACGCGAACGCGATGAAGACCAGTCCCAACTCTACGTGAACACAACCATCCAATCGCGACTGCGATGAAGAAAGTGGCCAACTCTGGATTTCCTCTACGCGATCGCATACCCTTCTTCGCGATCACGAAGGACAATTGAGGCATTAGAAACCAGCATCAACCAACAATGAAAATATGAAGAAAAATGGTCCGAAATCAATCTGAAATACGCCCGAACCCCTCGAGACCCCGTCCGAACATACAAACAAGTCCCATAACATAACACGGACCTACTCGAGGCCTCAAATCATGCATAACAACATCGAAATGACGAATTGCACCTCAATCAAACTTAATGAACTTCCAACTTCCAAAACTCGCGCCGAAACTTATCAAATCAATTTGGAATGAACTCAAATTTTGTACACAAGTCCCAAATGACATAACGAAGCTATTCCAATTCCTGGAACCACAATCCGAATCCGATATCCTCAAAGTCAACTCTCGGTCAAACTTATAAACTTTTCAAACCTTCAATTTTTTCAACTTTCGTTGTTTAGCGTCGAAACATTCTAGAAATATCCAAATACAAATTCGGGCATACGCCGGAGTCCAAAATCACTATCCAGACTTAAACAGAACTAGAAAAACTCCAATTCGAGGTCAAATACTAAAAAGTCAAACTTGGTCAACTCTTTCAGTTATGAAATTCATTTTTCCAAATCAATTCCGAATAACCTGAAAACCAAAACCGAAGATTCACACAAGTCATAATACATCATACGATGTTGCTCAAGACTTTAAATAGCTGAACGGAAATGCGAATGCTCAAAATAACCGGTTGGGTCATTACAGTTGGTTTTGCAAATGTAGACATTTTCTGAAGTTCGTTCGTCATACAATCTATGTATGTGTCACTTTTCTTTGAAGAGAGGATTCCAATAATAGTGAAGACGATGATGTTTGCTTATCTCAATTGAAAAAGGGATATATTGAGGATACATGATAAAGCATATATTTCATCAAAGATCTTTATCAAACATAATCTTCAACATGATAGTGAAATAGATGTTCAACAAATTTATTTATTGATTATTTGGTGGATCTGTTCAACGAATCATACCAACCCCAGCATTTGAGAAGCTGGTACGCAGGATTGGAATGCGTCATTTCCGAAAAGTAAAGTGATGTTTTCATCAGGGGGAGTAAGATACGCGCTGCACTCTTTTTTCCTTATATCTGAAAATTTGCCCGTTTATTGAATGCTCTGTGGTACTGATTTTATTGTTTTGAGCTAATACTTGGAGACGAATGAGGAAGTTTTGTAGCAACACTAGGCTTCTTTTCCATGTTTACAATAGAAACATTGAAGTTTTTCTTTTCTGGTACTTGAGTCTGCTATTTTGGATTTAAACAGTCTACTGTATATTTAAGAAAATATACATACTTTGGGAGAGACCATAGAAAAGAAAGAGCCTTGTTTGTAAATTGATATTTCCTTTTGTATTCCTGTTAACCATGTCGCTGTTAATATGGATAAATTTCACAAATGGTCATATAACATATAACTATGACTTTTTTTCATCAAAGTCATATCACTTTTTTTTCCATCAAAGTCATATGACTTTTTTTTTCATCAAAGTCACATAACTTTGTTTTTTCAAACAAAAATCATATAATCAAAGTCACGTAACTATATTTTCTCACACAAAAATCATAAAACTTTTACTAAACAACAACAACAACAACAACCCAGTAAAATCTCACTAATGGAATCTGGGGAGTAGTGTGTATGCAGACTTTACCCCTACCCTGAAGGAGTAGAGAGGCTGTTTCCGAAAGACCCTCGGCTTAAAAAAATAAAAAGACAAAATGACAAAAAGGGAACAATATTAGTATCACAACAACAATCATAGGATAAATAGGAACACGATGAAATCCAAAAGAAAGATGCAAAGCAAAGGGAGACAATATTAGTAAATATTAGTATCACCACAACTATCATAAGAAAAATAGGAACACCGTGAAATCTAGAAGAAAGATGCAAAGCAAAAGCAATAGCTTGAGAATCTTTGGGAGCATAGCCTATGCTCATGTGCTACAACAAGGGAGAGCGAAGTTTGACGATCGAAGTATCAAGCATGTGTTTGTTGGCTATAATACGAGTTCAAAAGGCTATAAGTTATACAACCCAAGCAGCGGCAAGGTGATGGTAAGTCGCGATGTTGAATTTGATGAAGAATTGGCATGAAACTGGGAAGCTCAGGAAGAAACTTCATATGATTTTCTTCCATACTTTGGTGATGAAGAAGAACCAAAGACCGTGGAACCTGTGCAGGACACAACTCCATTTCCTTCTCCAACAAATGTTGCATCTCCCTCTTCTCAAGAAAGTTCAAATGAACAACCGCAAAGGACAAGGAGTATTCAAGATCTCTATGAGGATACAAAAGAAGTTACTAATTTTAATTTTTTATATTGTCTCTTTGGTGATAGTGAACCAATGAACTTTGATGAAGCTGTTGAAGACAAAAGGTGGAGACAAGCCATCTAGGAGAAGATCGAGTCAATAGAGAAGAACAACACTTGCGAGTTAACAACACTTCCCAAGGGTCATCGAGCAATTGGAGTTAAATGAGTATACAAGGCAAAAAAGAATGTTGATGGAGATGTAGAGAGATACAAGGCACGACTTGTGGCTAAAGGCTACAAGCAAAAGCAAGGCATTGACTATGAAGAAGTCTATGCACCTGTTGCCCACATGGAGACAATTCGGTTGCTGATCTCTTTGGCGGCGCAAATGAATTGGAAGATCCATCAACTAGATGTCAAGTCAGTCTTCTTGAATATCTATCTTGAAGAAGAAGTCTATGTTGAACAACCATTGGGCTTTGTGGTTAAAAACCATGAAGATAAAGTATTACATTTGAAGAAAGCTTTATATGGATTAAAGCAGACCCCACGAGCATGAAATAGTAACATCGACAAGTATTTTCAAGACAATAAATTTATTCGTTGTCTCCATGAATATGGTGTTTACCTTAAAATTCATACTAATGGAGATATCTTACTTATTTGTCTTTATGTTGATGATCTTATATTCACGGGTAATAACTCAAGTTTGTTTGAAGCTTTTAAGAAAGATATGTCCCGTGAGTTCGAGATGACAGACATAGGGCTCATGTCATACTACCTGGGCCTAGAAGTGAAGCAGATGGAGGATGAATTTTTTATCTCTCAAGAAAGCTATATAAAAGAGATGTTAAAGAAGTTCAACATGTTTGATTGCAACCCCGTAAATACACCGATGAAGAATAGGACAAAATTGTCCAAGTTTGATGAAGAAAAAAAAGTGGATCCCACATTTTTCAAAAGCCTTATGGGAAGTTTGAGGTACTTGACATGTACCAGACCAGCTATACTTTTTGTAGTTGGAGTAGTAAGTCGCTTCATGGAAGCTCCTACCTCCACTCACTTAAAAGTCACTAGAAGAATTCTTCGTTAGCTAAAAGGTACGATCGACTTTGGGTTATTTTATTCTTCTTCTAATGACTTTAACCTTATGGAATTTTGTGATAGTGATTATGCAGGAGATATTGATGATAGAAAAAGCACAACTGGTTTTGTGTTTTTCTTGGGTGATTCTGTTATTTCTTGAAATTCAAAGAAACAACCCATAGTTACTCTCTCGACTTGTGAAGCTGAATATATAACATCAACATCTTGTACATGTCATGCTATTTGGCTTAGAAGATTATTGAAGGAGCTCAATTTGCCACAAATTGAAGCTACAGAATTTTGTATTGACAACAAAATCACACAAGGGTGTATCATGATCGAAGCAAGTATATAGATACAAGGTATTACTTCATCAAAGAATGCATTGCCAAGAAGGAAATCGAGCTCAAATATGTGAAGTCTCATGAACAAGTTGTAGACATTTTTACAAAGTCTCTCAAGTTTGAAGATTTTTCGAGATTAAGAACAAGACTTGAAAAATCAAAATTAAGGGAGAGATTTGTGGGGTCCATACCTCACCTACTAAAGTAAATAAAAGAAAAAGAAAGAGGAGTGATTGACTGAAAGAAAAACAAACTGTGGGCGCCAGTGGTTTGCAATTGCAAATTGCAATGATCCAGCTTATCTGATTAGTTTCTTAGGCATCAATGATTGCTATAAATAGTTGACTCATTCTCTCAATTCTGACACACCAAAAAATGAGAGAAGCTAAACAGAAAGCAAAGCAGTGAGAGTAATCCACATATTGTTATATATGAGATAAATAGTGAGTAGTAGTAATATTATAGTGATGTGTTTAAAATAAAGAGTGTTATTTATTCTGGAGTTGTAGTAGTCTTTTGACACTACTAAGTTGTAATATTATAGTAGTATTATATTGCTCCGTTCGGGTATTGTATTTTACCTCAATAAAAGATTTGGTGTTGTTGTTATTCTCTTGTGTTATTATTTGCCGTGGATATTATTTCTGGGCGGGATTATTATTTTTCCCAACAGATATAACCAGCTCGTTCAGAAATTGAACGTGTCCAATTAAGGGAATAAAGACCAGAAACTCTTTGTTGAAAATGACTCATAACCAGTACCGATGCAGTGAGGAATTTCAGTTTAGATTTCCGAACTTTCATAATTTCTACCGTAAAATTGGAAGAAATTTGAAAGGTAAAATGGCCTGATTTTGGTCAACTTTCAGTAGGAATATCCATCCTTCGTCTATTCAAGGTAATCTCAGCCAAGTTGTGTAGCCACTCTTAGGCCACAAACCATATGGAAGCTGTCCAAAGAGGTGCATAGAAAAATCTTTTCGCCACAATTGAATAGGTGAACTAGGTGAGACATATAAGTTCGAACCATAATTATATACGTATAGTCAGCGAATAACAGTAAAGTGACCGTTAAAGCAATCTCAATATAACAGTGAAATCGTTAAACTTTACGTGCTATAGTTACAAAATCACATTTTAACAAGTTATAATAATTGAACTTTACGTACTATACGACTAAACAAACACTCCCTCGTTCCTGAATTTCATTAATTTGAATTTATCCGATCCCAAAATAGTTTCCACTTTCCATCACCCCTCCTTCACTTTATGAAGCAAAGCAACAGACACATCTAAGCCCCCAAGCAAGTCAACAACGTAACTTGCTTTTGGCTCCGAAATGTTGGAGGCCTCGAAAATTAGTATTACTATATAGAAAAATAAAATAGTATAGTTATTTTTATCATTAATAAATTTTGCAATTTATTTTCATATTACTAATTTAACAAACTTCTTTCAGTCACTCCGTAATTAGTAATAACCTACTTTTATTCTCTTCTGCTAGTCTTGTCTACCGTCCACCTATTTATTTTTTCCTAATTCATTTAATCTTTTGAGTATATCCAATAACTCAACGTACTCTTGTTTATCCTTTTTTTTCTATATAAACCAAACATTTTCTGAGTTCTCAAATTTCAACGGGGAGACAGTTAAGCACGTAAGGCAAAGTTTGCAACATTCAATTTCAATCTATCTCTAGGTGCTTTATAATAAAATCTTTCCTTATTTTTCCTTGGAGGGAAGGATGCCGAGGGTCTATTGGAAACAGCCTCTTTATCCCAGGGTAGGGGTAAGGTCTGCGTACACACTATCCTCCCCAGACCCCACTAATGGGATTATA
>AWOL01S0061257.1:14502-32436 GCA_000715115.1 Nicotiana otophora
TCCTCAGCCACGAAGATTAGGAGCTTTCTTGGTTTGGCGGGTTATTACCATCGCTTTATGGAGGGATTTTCATCTATTGCATCCCCCTTGACCAAGTTGACCCAAAAGGGTGCTCCATTCAGATGGTCGGATGAGTGTGAGGAGAGCTTCCAGAAGCTCAAAACTGCCTTGACCACAACTCCAGTGTTAGTTCTGCCATCAGCTTCAGGTTCTTACACCGTGTATTGTGATGCCTCGAGGGTAGGTATTGGATATGTTCTGATGCAGGAGGGTAGGGTGATTGCTTATGCCTCGCGCCAGTTGAAGACCCATGAGAAGAACTATCCTGTCCATGATCTTGAGTTAGCAGCCATTGTTCACGCCTTGAAGATTTGGCATCATTATTTGTATGGGGTTCATTGTGAGATCTATACGGATCACCGGAGTTTGCAGTATCTGTTGAAGCAGAAGGATCTTAATTTGCGTCAGCAGAGATGGTTGGAGCTTCTTAAGGACTATGATATCACTATTTTGTACCATTCGGTGGGATGTTCAGGCCTTAGCGGGGCCAGCTTGTGAGATTGGATATTTTGGATCTGAGTCGGTGTTGGCTTGTGTGGTCTCCAGGTCTTCTCTTTATGACCGTATCAGGAAGCGTCAGTATGATGACCCCCACTTGCTCGTTCTTTAGAACAGGGTTCGGAGAGGTGATGCTAGGGATGTGACTATTGGTGATGATGGCGTGTTGAGGATGCAGGGCTGGATATGTGTGCCTAATGTAGATGGGCTTCGGGAGTTGATTCTTTAGGAGGCCCACAGCTCGCGGTATTCCATCCATCCGGGTGCCGCGAAGATGTACCAGGATTTGAGGCAGCACTATTGGTGGAGGCAGATGAAGAAGGATATAGTTGGGTTTGTGGCTCGGTGTCTCAACTGTCAGCAGGTTAAGTATGAACATCAGAGACCGGGTGGCTTGCTTCAGATGTTAGAGATCCCAGAGTGGAAGTGGGAGCGAATCACCATGGACTTTGTATTTGGGCTCCCACGGACTTCGAGGAAGTTCGATGCTATTTGGATTATTATGGATCGGCTGACCAAGTCCGTGCACTTCATTCCAGTTGGAACTACTTACACTTCAGAGCGGTTGGCTGAGATTTATATCCGAGAGGTTGTTCGCCTGCATGGTGTTCCAGTTTCCATCATTTTAGATAGAGGTACTCAGTTTACATCGCAGTTTTAGAGGGCCGTGCAGCGAGAGCTGGGTATTCAGGTTGAATTGAGCGCAACTTTTCACCCTCAGATGGATGGGCAGTCCGAGCGTACTATTCAGATATTGGAGAAAATGTTGCGCGCTTGTGTCATTGACTTTGGAGGTTCATGGGACCAGTTCTTGCCGCTCGCGGAGTTTGCATATAACAACAGTTATCAGTCGAGTATTCAGATGGCTCCGTACGAGGCTTTATATGGGAGGAGGTGTAGATCTCTGGTAGGATAGTTTGAGCAGGGTGAGGCTAGGCTCTTGGGTACAGACTTGGTCCAGGATGCATTAGATAAGGCAAAATTAATTCATGAGCGGCTTCGCACGGCGCAGTTTAGGCAGAAGAGCTACGCATACAGGAAGGTCCGTGATGTGTCATTTATGGTTGGGGAGAAGGTTTTGCTGAAGGTATCACCCATGAAGAGTGTTATGAGGTTTGGAAAGAGGGTCAAGTTGAGCCCCTGGTTCATTGGGACTTTTAAGGTGCTTCAGAGAATAGGAGAGATGGCTTATAAGCTTACCTTGCCACCCAGCTTGTCGAGTGTGCACCCAGTGTTTCATGTTTCCATGCTCCGGAAGTATATTGGAGATCCTTCCCATGTTTTGTATTTCAGCACGGTTCAGTTGGAGGGTGATATGACTTATGATGTGGAGCCGGTGGCTATTTTGGATCGGCAGGTTCGGAAGTTGACGTCAAAGGACATAACTTCGGTGAAGGTGCAGTGGAGAGGTAAGCTGGTGGAGGAGGCCATATGGGAGACTGACCGGGAGATGCGGAGCAGATATCCATGCCTATTCGAGATTCCATGTATGTTTCTAGACCCGTTCGAGGATGAACGGTTGTTTAGGAGGGGGAAGCTGTAACGACCCGGCTGGTTATTTCGAGAGTTATAGCCCCGTTTTCCCCATTTCTACTTCTTTTTGTGCTTTTCAGCTATGTTATGATATACCAGGTTAGTTGGTTCGGGTCCGGAGTGGTTTCGGAGTGGATTGAGACATTTAGTCTCTAAAGTAGAAGCTTAAGTTGGAAAAGTCAACTGGATGTTGACTTATGTGTAAACAATCTCGGATTTGAATTTTGATGGTTCCATTATCTTAGTTAGGTGATTTTGGACTTAGGAGCGTGTCCGGAATGTGATTTGGAGGCCCGTATGGAATTAGGCTTGAATTGGCAAAAGTTGGAAATTTGGCGATTTCGGTCGGCAATGGAAAATTGGATATCGGGGTTGGAATGGATTTCCGAAAGTTGAAGTAGGTTTGTGGTGTTATTTTTGACGTGTGTGCACAATTTGGGGTCATTCAGACATGGTTTCGTTGGTTTCGGCATTGGTTGTCGAATTTAGAAGTTTAGAAGTTCTTAGGCTTGAATTCGAGGGTAATTTGATATTTTGATGTTGTTTTGAGTAATTCGAAGGCTCGACTAAGTTTTCATGTTGATATATGACTTGTTGGTATTGTTGGTTGAGGTCCCGAGTGGCTCAGGGTGATTCCGGGGGGTTAACGGATTGTTTGAAGTTGAAAACATGCAGTTGAAGCTGCTGCTACTGGTATCTCCGCACCTGCAGCATGGGAGTTCGCTGGTGCGGACAGTGTTGAGGTAGGCTGGGTCCACAGGTGCGTAGGAGAGGTCGCATCTGCGAGTCCGCAGATGCGGATAGATGGCCGCAGAAGCGGAAGTAAGGAAGTCAGGCAGTGGCCGTAGGTGCGAGGTCTTTTCCGCACCTGCGTGGTCGCAGATGCGGATATGGAGCGCATGTGCGAAGTTGGGGGTTTTATTGATTTTCTGCTGGTGCAGAGGTTCTTGCACAGATGCAGCACCGCAGGTGCGCATATTTGGCCGCAAGTGCGAAAGACCTGGGCAGAAACTATAAATTGAAGGCTTCGCGAATTTTGGTTCATTTCCAGCATTTTCAAGTCGGTTTTGGAGCTTTTTGAGTGATTTTTGAAGGGGATTCGAGGGTATTCACTGAGGTAAGTTGCTTGAGCTCTATTATCATTAGCTATGGTGTTTTCCCGTTAATTTCTCACCTAAGTAGTAGGATCGTTGGAGTGAAATAAGGGGTTAGGGCTTGGGCTTTTGGAGAGTTTAATTTAAGGATTTGAGGGACCAAATGATGTCGGATTTTGATGAATTTTTTATGTATGGACTCATGAGTAAATGGGCTTTCTAGTTTTGTAAATTTTGTTGGATTTTGAGACATGGGCCCGGGGTTCGGGTTTGAGTGAATTTCGGGATTTGGCCTATAAATTGGTATTTTCCTTGTGGGATTTATTCCTTTAGCTCATATTGATAGTATTTTATTGCTCGTTGCTAGATTCGGGTCATTTAGAGGATGGTTCGAGAAAAAGAGCATTCCGGAGTAGGAACTGTACGCTGTTGAGTTAAGTAACAATTTTAAATCTGGTCTTGAGGGGATAACACCCGGAGTTTGGTACAATCTGACTATTTGGAGGTGGCACCCATGCTAGGTGACGGGCATGTGGATGTACGCCGTGAGGGATTGAGACTTGATCCGTCCCGGGAGACTGTGAAGTCTAATAGCCTTTAATTGTGTTTATATGCATTCCTCTCTACTAGAACTTGATTGTTTTCATGTTAGAAATCATGCTTAGGCTATATTCCTGCTCATGGTAGTTATACTCAGTCATAGTGATTCTTGTACATGTTTACCTCAGTCTCTGTTATTTGTTAACTCCGATTATTTTAAATGTCTTAATTTATTTCTATTAAATTTTGAAAGTGTTTTGGAAAGGTCGGCTTGCCTATTACCACGATAGGTACCATCACGACGGGTTAGGTTTTGGATTGTGACAAGTTGGTATCAGAGCTCTAGGTTACATAGGTCTCACGAGTCATGAGTGGGTTTGTAGAGTCTTGCGGATCGGTACGGAGACGTCTGTACCTATCTTCGAGAGGCTGCAAAACCCTTAGGAAAATTTCACATTCTTGGATTCTTGTCGTGTAAATCTGTTTATTCTAGTAATTAAACACATGTTATTTCATTCTCTCATAGATGGTGAGGACGCGTGCTACCGGTCAGGAGGGCCAACCACCAGTACCACCAGCCAGGGACGCGAGAGGACGAGGCCACGGTAGAGGCCATGGTAGGGGCAGAGGTGCAGCCCGTACAGAAGCTGGGGAAGTACCTGCAGATCCACCAGTTGTCCCAGATCAGGACCAGATTCTAGTTGTTGATGCACCATCTCAGGCACCCCCTGTGCCTATTATGATTCCAGGCCTTCAGGAGGCCCTAGCTCAGATTCTAACAGCGTATACCGGCCTTGCTCAAGCGGTCTCTATCTCGACGGCCACAACCACTTCTCAGGCCGGGAGACGCACTAAGACTCCCGCCGCTTGCACACCCGAGCAGGTTGTTCAAGGACTCTAGACACCAGAGGCACCACCAGCCCAACCGGTTATAGCTGCTCAGGATTACGTGGTTTCTTCTATGCCTGAGGATGATCATCGTAGGTTGGAGAGGTTTGGGAGACTCCAGCCTCCACCTTTCAGTGGCATAGAGAGAGAGGATGCCCAGGACTTCTTGGACAGATGTCAGAGGATACTCCGTACGACTGGTATTCTGGAGACTTGTGGGGTCTTATTCACTACTTTTCAGTTTTCTGGGGCTGCACTCAGATGGTGGGAGACTTACGAGAGGCGTAGGCCTGTTGGCACAACACCCCTTACTTGGCAGCATTCCCAGATGATATACTATAACACTTTGATTTGGGCTATTTTCCCTTTCTTTATTGAGAGTTGTGAGACTAGAGAGGTTCATGACTGAGTAAGGCAGAGGTCCTGGTTGTGAGGTATTGTTATATGGCATGTGAGTTGTCTGTGAGGATCCTTATGTTTATACTATGGAACGTGAGTTGTCCGTGCAGCACGTGAGTTGTCCGTGCGGATCCAGATATGATATTATGGAACGTGAGTTATCCGTGTAGTTTGTGAGTTGTCCGTGCGGATTAGCGCCTGGGCTGTAGGAGCCCCTTATGAGTCTGAACACCCCAATGAGCGCAGGTACCTATTGAGAGAGTGTATTGAGGGATGAGAGCCGAGAGTGTGAGCTGTTGAGATGGGTTGAGTGGATGCTGCCTTGAGAGGCTGTACTTGCTTTTATTTATTGTTGCACTTAGTTGTTATCTGTTGTTGTTGTGAAATTTCTGGAAGATTCACATCTATTTTACATGAGCACGAACTAATTTCACTTATACCATAGGATTTGAAAGCATGTTCGCTCTTTACTGAATACTTTTACAATGAACTGTACTGTATAGCTCGCCACTGCTTCTCAGTTCCTTATTTATTTCTGTTACTTGCTGAGTTAGTTGTACTCATGCTACACCCTGCACTTCATTTTCATATCCAAGTGTGTTTTATCACGGAGGTCGTTGAGTTCGGGAGGATCGAGTACCGGAGACTACGAGGTAGCTATCGGCGTCCGTAGGACCTTGTCTCTCCTTCTATATATTTCTTTCTGTCTTGTATTGATACTTAGACACTGGTTGTATTATTTTGGTTATCTAGATGCTCATGACAAAGAGACACCCCGATGTCGGGCTATTTTTCCGCATTTATGTTTTATTTGGGTTTTACCCGGTATTTATGAGAAAGTTCGGTTATTTTAAATATCTTAATTCGTTTCTGTTAAATTTTGAAAGTGTTTTGGAAAGGCCGATTTGCCTAGTACAATGATAGGCGCCATAACGACGGGTTATATTCCTTGTGGGATTCATTCCTTTAGCTCATATTGATCATTTTTCTATTGCTCGTTGCTAGATTCGGGTTATTTGGAGGCCGGTTCGAGAGGAAAGAACATTCCGGAGTAGGAGTTCTACGCTGTTGAGGTAAGTAACAGTTTTAAATCTGGTCTTGAGGGTATGAAACTCAGAGTTTGGTGTAATATGACTGTTTGGAGGTGGAAACCATGCTAAGTGATGGGCGTGTGGATGTATGCCGTGAGGGATTGAGACTTGGTCCGTCCCGGGATACTGTGAAGTCTAATATCCTTTAATTGTGTTTATATGCATTCCTCTCTACTAGAACTTGGCTGTTTTCATGTTTGAAATCATGCTTAGGCTATATTTCTGCTCATGGTTGTTATACTCAGTCATAGTGATTCATGCACATGTTTACCTTAATCTCTGTTATTTGTTTTCCCTGATGATATACTGTAACACTTTAATTTAGGTTGTTTTCCCTTTCTTTATTGAGAGCTGTGAGACTAGAGAGGTTCATGATTGAGTAAGGCCGAGGGTCTGGTTGTGAGGTATTGTTATATGACACGTGAGTTGTTCGTGCGGATCCTTATGTGTATACTATGGCACGTGAGTTGTTCGTGCAACACGTGAGTTGTCTGTGCGGATCTAGATATAATATTATAGCACATGAATTGTCCGTGCAACACGTGAATTATCCATGCGGATTAGCGTTTGGGCTGTAGGAGCCCCTCATGAGTCTGAATACCCCAGTGAGCGCAGGTAACTATTGAGCGTGTGTATTGAGGACTAAGAGCCGAGAGTGTGAGCTGTTGAGATGGGTTGAATGACTGCTGCCTTGAAAGGATGTACTTGTTTTTATTTATTGTTGCACTTAGTTGTTATCTGTTGTTGTTGTGAAATTTCTGGAAGATTTATATCTATTTTACATGAGCTCTAACTTATTTGACTTATACCACAGGATTTGAAAGCATGATCGCTCTTTATTAAAAACATTTACAATAAACTGTACTGTATAGCTCGTCACTGGTTCTCAGTTCCTTATTTTTTTATGTTACGTGCTGAGTTGGTTGTACTCATGCTACATCCTGCATTTCATGTGCAGATCCAGGTATGTTTGATCACGGAGGTCGTGGAGTTCGGGAGAATCGAGTACCAGAGACTACGAGGTAGCTGCCGGCGTCCGCAGGGCCTTGTCTCTCCTTCTATATATTTCTTTCTATCTTGTATTGATACTTAGACACTGGTTGTATTAGTTTGGTTATCTAGATACTCATGACTTAGTGACACCCCGATGTCAGGCTATTTTTTCACACTTATGTTTTATTTGGATTTTACCCCGTATTTATGAGAAACTCTGGTTATTTTAAATATCTTAATTTATTTCTGTTAAATTTTGAAAGTGTTTTGGAAAGGTCGGCTTGCCTAGTATCACGATAGGTGCCATCACGACGGGTTATGTTTTGGGTCATGGCAGGCGATGATGAAGATACCAACTCTTGCATCACGTTTCTTCTTAGGCTGAAGAGGCTGTGCAGGACTAAAGTCATCAGAATTAGCTTCATTGTTTTCTGAATGAATAGGACTTTTGTCTATATCAACGTCATCCGGAGGAACCTGAATAACAACAAACTCTATAGCATTTGGTTGAATGTTGCTGTATTTTATCTAAAAATAAAAACACACTCAATGTAAATCACACTTGTTGTATGATTACTAATGTAATATGCTTTATGTATATGGGCAATTTTCTTTATACATATATTCAGTTGTATTCTATATAAAATTAATAATATTGAATTAAATGTGTAGATGTAAACTGTATTATATATTCTAATGTATTCCAGTTAATTAGAAAACAGTGACATTGATGTATAATGTATGCAACTGTATTTAATTTGTAATTTTAATACTATATTATGTATTCAACTGTATTCAGTTTACTTATGAAAACAGGGACATTGATATATTATGAATTCAACTGTATTTAATTTTTAATTTCAATATTGTATTAGGTATTATACTGTATTCGATTTAATTATGAAAACAGGGACACTGATGTATGATGTATGCAATTGTATTTGATTTAAAATCTCAACACTGTTTTTACTAACAGAAATATATGTTGACTAAAATACCAGTTAATTAAATAATAGTAACTTACCACGTTTCCTTGGTCGTTGAACATGCTGTTCATCAAGTAAGTATATGTTGGCTGGTTGACTGTGGATCTCCAATTGAGTATTCTGGGCATCCGGTTATCAACTCGGAGTGCAATTTTGGAGTCAACCTTTGAACAACACTCATAAAGCCATACTTGCATAGTAAGAGGCATCCCAGCTATCCTGTAGTACTTCTTCTGAGAATCCATCTTCTTGCTAATAGATCTAATAAGGGCCTGGAATGCATCCTTACCCCATGGATAATCAAAATATCTCCCGCTCTCGATTAAGTCAAAATGTAATCTTGGGATAGTTGTGCAGTTCTTCTCGGAGGATAATATTAAAGTATGTATGAAATACAACACAACTATTTTAATGGCATCTCCATCGTTGTCATAACCCCAATTCTTGTCATCAAAGCACTTCAACAAATCTTTCTTCTTGACATTCTTTGCACTGCCAAAGTATGTATCCACAATCCTGTTAGGCTTCTTTGTGTTAAACTGAAAATATTCAGCATCACTAACACAATTGAGACCAGTAACTACCGCAAACTCCCTGATTGAAAAGCATAATTTTGTACCATTCACATATATTAAAAATGAATCATCATGACTTTCTTCCAGCTGCAGAACCATGAAACACCTGAACAATTGGTATTGAACCTCACAGTGCTTCATATCGAGGAAACTTCCAAAACAAGTAGTACCAAATAATTTGTACTGCTCCGGAGTAAGCTTCTCTTTGAGGTCGGAGATTATATCTGTGTTAGCGTAGGAACTTATATGTGGTGATACAATAGGCGGGCGTTTAACAAAGAGTTTTATTTCCTACATACAACAAAAATTAAAAAGATAAAATAAATGATTGAAAATATAGATGAATATAGACATTTGGAATACATAACTCATTCATGATTTAAAAATATAATGTATTAATAATTACCACAAAAAATGAGAGATATGACGATGACTGTTGTTCTAAATACAACAGAATACAGTTGGCTTGAGAATACAGATGAAAACACTTAGTTGGAATACATAACTAAAACTGGAACAATATACATCTAAATACAACAGTCAAAAGTCACTATAATAAGTACAAATCAATGTTGGCACTATTGAATACATATAAATACATCAACATACAAGAAGAGAAAAACATTGTAGAAGGTAATAATCAATGCATGCAGACTAAAATACATATAAATACATCTACAGTTACCTTTTCGTTCAGTGTTTTCGAGCTAATTCCTGTGTCTACCTCTTTTCCCTTAACCCCTGAATCATCATCTATAAGTTTTCTTCTCTTTTCCGAATCAGGAAGTGTTAATTCTTTCGAAGATTTCTCAAATTGGGCTTGTTTCGATGTGTCATTGCGTATTTTTGTTCTCTTTTCTGCAACTGTATTTGCTGTTGAACCTGCAAATACATGTTCCGCTTGAGTGATTTGCAAATTGAAAGATGCCCCTTCGAAATTGAGTGCTTTGGTGGGTATACCTCGGGTAACCCTCTTGTGAGTTGTTGAATCAGCCATTGGAGATGTAAGTTTGAGTTTTATGGTGAAAGCATAACAATGGTGATTATTTCTAAAAAATTAGTAAAGAGAAACAGAAGAAGCAACGTACCAGCGAAAATCTAACAACTTTAACACTTACCACACCTTTTTGGAGCAAAACATTTTGACAATTGAGAGAGACAATGGAGATGAATCAGTGGAGAATCGTGGATATAGAATGGGGAAGAGAATGACGTTGTGAGAGAGAGATAGTGGAGAGATATCGTGGAGAGAGAAGTTGGATACTATACGGTGATCTTGTAAGAGAAAGAACAGAAAGTAGGAGAGAGAAAAATATTACACAGCGTATTTAAAGGCTTAACGATAGAAAGTGACCATAAATACATATTTTGCTATAAAAACTAAAAAGTAGCTAAAGAAAATAATATTTTAAAAGGGTATTTATTTATAATAAATAAGGTGTAAAGCTTTGCTATAGGAGGTAAAATTCCTTTTCTTATTTGGAAAGACGTGTGGATATGAGGCAGATGAACCTTTGTCCCACGCGGGTGGGCTAGTAGGGCAAAGGCCCAGTAAATTCTATCTCATTTACAAATCTGGGCCGTCTGCCGCGACTAATTTTATTATAATTAGGCTCCAATGGAGCCCAATCCATGAGTCTAATTGCCGTACAAGAACTGCTGTAAAAGAGCTACCACAGGAATTTATCCACGTATCCTCTGCTACAAAGGTTTAATTTGATAAAAAGAATAAAAAATGATGAACTATCTTTCCAGATGCCTAGTCAATTTTAGCTTTCTTTGAAGTAATTAATGCGACGAGAAGTCCAAACTTAGATTTGTGTTAATTCTCCTTGGGCCATGTACGGCAAGGACATTTGAAATACGTTTGCTCTTTGTCAAATTAATACACCTTCTGGCCCAAATATATTCATACTTCAAGGCCTTCCAATAATCTACATTAGATTAGAATAAATAACTTTGAATATTCGTTGCATGCTTTAGGCGCGATTAATAAATCATCATGACTATGAGTACGGTTCCCGTGGCATAATCATGATACGTAACCCAAACTTCAAGTGCCCGTTCGCGTGACTTGACCCCAACTTCAAATAATAATAAATTAAACTTGTTGCAAATCGCGGGTACGTTTCATGTGGCGTAATTTGCAATATGTACAAAAATAACCAGTGCGCGACATCGCGATTTGTTCAAATAAATTCCATAAATACTAAAAATAAAAGCGGTATACAAGCAGTATAAAAGTGACAGTGCACAAAAGGTTCTAAAACATGTCATAATTGGATATTTAAGCTAAGTATTAATTCTTAAGCGACCGTGCTAAAACCACGGAATCCGAAAATGCTTAATACCTTCACCCGGGTTAACAGAATTCCTTACCCGGGTCTTTTGTGTTTCGTAGTCTTATATAGAGTCAATATCCTCCATTTGAGATTTAAAGATAAACCGGTGAATTGGGACATCATAATAATTAATCCAAGTGGCGACTCTAATTAAACAAATAATCCCATTTCTATCAATGTCACTTTAATTGGAAAAACTTATTTTCCCGCAAAAAGGAGGTTTGACAATAGGTGAAACCCATCACCGTATGTTTGAGTTCGGAACCTTTAAAGGTTAATGTCACGACCCAAAATCCACTATAGCCCATGATGGCACCCAATGACGTCGTTAGGCAAGCCAACGGTGAACCATCTATGTTACTATTCATTTTATTACTTTTTAAATCATAAGTTCTATTAAATAAAGAATCTAATGCATTTAAAATCATGGATACATGCAATTTTAGTAAGATATAAAATAAAAGATGACAATATTAATGCAAAACCATTAACATCTACTAGAATATCCCAAAACTCGGTGTCACATGTACATGGGCATCTACTAGGAAGTACTGTAATAATACAACAACTATCTGGAATGTAAAATAGACAGGATAAAATAAATAAATATGATGGAGACTATGTGCGCTGCAGATCATATCATGGGATGCAGCTCACCTTAAAGTCTCCTCAATAGTTGCGCCCTTGCGCTCAAATGAACATCAGAGATATACCTGCACAATAAGTGTAGAAGTGTAGCACGAGTACGTAAATCAATGCGTACCTAGTAAGTATCTAACCTAACTCCGACGAAGTAGTGATGAGGGGTCGACATTGATATTTGTGGACCAATAAATAAAATATAGTTAAGTAGACAAGTATGAAACATGGTAGGTAAACAGTGAGAATAGATATAGGCAAATAATATGGTCTACGACTGAACAGTGAACACAAAGTCGTCATATATCGGATGCCTCCTCAAATGGAATACTTAATGGTCATCACCAAATCAACGGTCACATTTCAAGTCAGGAAAACTCATGAGTATGTAATAGGAAGTAAAATCTCTACTGTTAATCAATTGGCCCTCCATACATCACAAATCGTACACAAGTCTAGTCTCAGGATAAATGTATATTAAAGAAATTAAACGGGCAAAAGTAACTCAAATACTATAATTAAAGCATGGCGTGAGTCTAAGTCTACCCGAACCTAATATAACGACTCGGTCGGTTATTTTGAGAATATTAGCTCCGATCCTCTATTTCTTGGTCCCTTTATTTCATTTTGTGGTTATGTGACTTTCCGGGACGCTTGGTGTCGGGTTCGGGAGAGTTTCAGAGTGAAATGGGATATATAGTCCCTAAATTAGAAATTTAAGTCGTAGGAGTTGACCGTATGTTGACTTATGTGAAGATGACTCTGGAATGGAGTTTTGGCAATTTCAATAGCTCCGTATGGTGATTTGAGTTTTAGGAGCGTGTCTAGATATTGATTTGGAGGTCTGTATGTCATTTCGACGTTAATTGGCAAAAGTTGAAATATTTTTGAAAAGTTTGACTGGGAGTGGACTTTTGATATCGGGGTCAGATTTTGATTCTGAAAGTTGGAGTAGGTCTGTAATGTCATTTATGACTTGTGTGCAAAATGTAAGGCCAATCGTACTTGATTTGGTAGGGTTCGTCATCGATTATAGAAGTTAAAAGTTTATAAGTTCATTAGGCTTGAATTGGGGTGCGATTCGTATTTTTGATGTTGTTGGATGTGATTTAAGGCCTCGACTTAGTTCGTATCGTATTTTAGGACTTGTTGGTATGTTCGGTTGAGGTCCCGAGGGCCTCGTGTGTGATTCGGACCATGTTCGACGCAATTCGGATCATTGAAGAATATCTGAAGTTGCTAGTTTTCTCAGGTTTGGTTTTCCTTCAATGCGACAACGTGGTTTGGTCCGTGAGTTTGAAGGGGTATTTGTGTGGACTGGTTTTTACTCTACGCGTTCGTAGAGAAAGGGACGCGATCACGGAAGGTTGGTGCCTAGTGAGTCGCGAACGCGTGGTGAAGGTCGCATTCGCGTAGAGGAATTGGGTGCAGCAGGTTCACACGCAGTTGTGCTTTGCGATCGCGTGGGTGAGTTCGCGATCGCGTAGGTTGAGGAATCAGTTATTCGCGTTCGCTTGGTGATTGACGCATTTGCGTAAGGTTAAAATTCTTGGCAGCTGAGTTGCGCTTCGCGATCGCGTGAAAATTTCCGCGATCGCGATTAACGATAACTGGGCAGCAGAACCTATGTTTCAAAAACGAGGGTTTGAGTTTATTTCACAAATTTAATTTTGGGAGCTCGGTTGGAGGCGATTCTTAGAGAGATTTTCAAGGGAGTGATTGAGAAGTGATTCTTACTTAGTTTTGGTTAAATTCCATGTTTATATCTCTGATTTCATCATTTAATTAGTGATTTGGGTTGAAAAATTGAGGAAAATGGAGGAAAGGTCTTAGGACGAATGTTGGGGATTTGAGCGAGATTTTGGTATCGGATTTGTGTAATTCTTGTATGGTTGGACTCGATATCAAATGGCTGTTCAGTTTTTATAATTTTGGTTGGGTTCCGAGATGCGGGCCCATGTTGATATTTTGGAATGATTTTTCAATTCTTAGCTAAAATCATTATTTCATTATTTAAACTAGTTTCCTATATTTATATTCATAGTATGAAATTACTTTGGCTAGATTCGAGCTGTTTGGAATTGAAAAATCGAGGGAAAGGCCTTCTAATTGATTGATTGAGCCGTGGTTTGAGGTAAGTGACTTGTCTAACCTTGGGGGGGGGGGGATTCCCCTTAGGAATTGGTATTGTGGTGATAATTTGTGATATGTGAAGGCCATGTACGCGAGGCGACGAGTGCGTACACGGGCTAAAATGTTGAAATTCCGTTTTTTTCTACGTAGTTTCCTTTTCATGCTTTAATTGAGATACTTTAGCATGTTGTAGTCATCATGTTTAGCCTAATATCACGTGTCTACTTGTCTTATCTTGTATCACATGTTTAGTTGAATTACTTGTTTTTTCTTGATTTCTGTATTCATTACTTAACTGTGGAACTCTTTACTTAGCATTGCTATCCTTGAAATATCTTGTTGTTGAGACTGGTGTTGAATTGCAAGGCCGTGGTTCTTTGAGGCAAGGTGTAAGTTGTGAAATATCTATTATTTAGTTGTTCTGTTTTGGCTTTCGTGTTATTGTTGAGGTGATTGTTTGGTTGTTTGCACGAGGTTTTTGCCGTGCTGTTATTGTTGTTGCATGAGGTTTCTGTCGTGCGGTTGTTATTGTTTGTATGAGGTTTCTGTCGTGCCATTGTGATTATTGATACGCATATGGTGGTATAAATTCTGGGTGTTGAAATGCATGCGGTGAGATATGGTGGTCTTGATACACGAGGCTAGTAAGGGAACTACTAGAAGCCATGCGTTGTGATAAGGTGGGCTAAAACGCGGGATGCTATTCGGGAAAATGATTTTCAAAACCAAATATTAAGGCTCCCGCGGTAATATAAGGAAAGACGGCTACGAGGTGGTACCTCGGAAGTTCCCCTGTTGATATTCTTTATTTGCTGTATTGTTTGGTTCTTGTTTCCTTAACATGTAAAATTCTTGTTTTCCTTTCACGTTGTATTAGCTTTTCCTTGATTCTTTGTTGTTATTTTTCGTAAATTCTTTATTGTTCACTTCTCTGTCATTTTCATTATATCGTTATATCTTCTGTCTTGTTTCTTATTATTTTCAGTAGGGCCTTGACCTGACCTCATCACTACTCTACCGAGGTTAGGCTTGACACTTACTGGGTACCGTTGTAGTATACTCATACTACGCTTCTTCACATGTTTTTTGTAGATCCAGGTACATTCTATCAGCCTCGGTATTAGTGCATTGTGTTACTACTTTGGAGACTTCAACGTACACCTACCCGCGTCCGAAGGCCTCGTAGTCCCCTTCTACCCTATTTTCCTAATTTCTTTATGTTGTTTTATAGACAATGATGTATAATATTGTTCAGCATTGTATCTAGAGCTTGTGACTTATATCTTACCGGGTTTTGGGAAATTGTACGTATAGAGCTTATAGTCTATTGATGAAATTGTTGAAGTTTTTAAATTTTAAATTTTTATTTGATGTTTCCGCATATTTTTAGGCTTACTTAGTCTTAGAGACTATGTGCCGTCACAACATCCTACGGAGGGGATTTGGGGTCGTGACACCTAATCATGAATTCTAGCATACACACGGATACTCGTCACCTCATACGTGCGTAGCCCCCCACAACATGTAGTACATAGAAAATATAATACCTATGGGATAAATTCTCCCTCACAAGGTTAGGCAGGAGACTTATCTCGTTCCGAAGTCCCATAATCGGCTCCAACGCCTCTCTAACACCTCAAGGCGATGCCCATCGATCCAAAACTAGTCAAACAACGTGCAAACCAGTAAAAATACTCCAATACTCATAATTAATCAATTTATAATAATTTTCAACTCCGCTCGAAAAGTCAACAAAGTTAACCCCGGGCCCACGTGCTCGAAATTTTAAAAATTTTAAAAATAAATATTACCCATAACACCACGAACTCAAATATATAATTTATTCCTAATTCCATGTCCAATTTTGTGGTCAAAATCCAAAACTACCATTCTCTGGTTTCTTCCAAAAATTCTACAATTTCTGTCACGACCCGGAATTCTCACCGTCGGGACCGTGATGGCGCCTAATATTTCACTTGCTAGGCAAGCCGACGTTAGAGAATTATTAAGCCAATACTTATTCAATTTAGTAAATAACAACAAGGAAGCTAAATGGAATATAGCGAGTGCAGAATAATATAAAAACTTCATTAATTACTACCACCCGGATCTGGAGTCACAACTCACGAGCTACTATGATTTACTACAAACAGAGTCTGAAAAGGAAAATACACTGTTTTGAAGTAAGGAAACAGTAAGTGATAAAACTAGGAAGAGACTCCAGGGTCTGCGGACACCAACAGATCCACCTTGGGTCTCCTGACAACAAATCCAAGCTGCTAAGCCTCGTGATCAGCTAGGGCCGGTACCAAAATCTGCACAAGAAGTGCAGAGTACAGTATTAGTATAACTGACTCCACGTACTGGTAAGTGACGAGCCTAACCTCGATAAAGTAGTGACGAGACTATGACAAGACACATACATAACAAACATGTGCAATTTAACAGTATATGTACAAATAACAGCTAAACATGTACTATTCGGAGGGGAAACATGCTGAGGGGAATACGAGATAGAGAACTACAGCAGAATGGTAACTTGAACAGCCAATATACTATGAATCAATAAGAACAAGTAAACACAGTAAAGGAAAAATGCACGGCATCGCCCTTCGTGCTTTTACTCTCAACCTCACTATAAAATCAATAGAAATGGCACGACATCACCCTTCGTGCATTAGCTCTCATAACACGGTACGACATCACCATTCGTGCATTATCACTCATAATATGGCACGACATCACCCTTCATTTATTAACACTCATAATATGACACGACATCACCCTTCGTGCATTAACACTCACAATATGGCACGACATCACCCTTCGTGCATTAACACTATCTCTTACTATAATGCAATGAACAAATAACAAAAGGGAGATAGAATAACAAGTACAAGCCTTACTTCAACATTTGGTTCCACAATATCAACCTCAACTTCGGAATCAATACTCAATTATCACCAGAAGATCCATAAACATGATAAGAACGATCAATTTAACAATACTAGTCTAAACATGGATAACATGAACAAAGAAAGCTATAATTGCAAGAAACCAAGCCCCGCCCGCATGCTTTAACCCGACTACAATGGATAAGTACTCGTCACCTCACATATACGTTGTTCTCCAACATTTAAACATGTAAAAAATAGACAAACAAGTCCTATTCCCTCAAGTCAAGGTTAACCACGACACTTACCTCGCTCCAAAGGCCACTCAATGCTCAATTACCGCGTTTCCTCTAGAATCCACCTCCAAACCACTCGTATCTATCCACAAATGACTCAATAATATCAAATATTTCTAAATAAATCAATTACAATGCATAAATTTAGATTCCCCAAACTTTCCCCCAAAAAGTCAAAAATCGACCCCATGCCCGCTTGGTCAAAACCCGAGGTTCGGACCAAAATCCATTCACCCATTCACCCCCGAGCCCGACTGTATAATTTATTTAGAAATCCAACCTCATTTCGAGGTCTAAATTCCAATTATGGAAAAATCCCTAGTTCTACCCAAACCCCCATATTTCACCATGAAAAACCTAGATTTTAGGTTGAAAACTCATGCAATATAATGGGTAATTGAAAGAAAGTAGGTTAGAATCACTTACCAACAAATTGGGTAATTTTTAGAGTTTCTTAAAGAGGGATTTCTACGTATCTATTGAAGGTAAGTAATTCCTACCCAATATAAGTTAAATACATAGATTATAGGTAGATTTTAACATGTAAGATTGTGAAAATTATGGGTTTAGTTAAAAACCCTAGGTTTTGATAAAAATAGGATTTGACCACAAAAATGATTATGGAATTGGGTGAAAATTATATATTTGAGTTCGTGAGGTTATAGGTAACCATTATCTTTAAACATTTCTGAAATTCGGGTTCGTGGGCCCGGGGGTGAATTTTAGGAATCTTCCAAATTGAGTTGGATAATACTCCAATAATTAAATTATGAACTTTTGAGTATATATTGATTTATTTATATAATATTTGGCTAGTTTCGGGTTGTTTGGCACCAAGTTGAGGACTTAGAGCGTAGTTTCGGACCGGAAGTAAGCTTGAGAACGAGGCAAGTCTCTTGCCTAACCATGTAAGAGAGAACTCATCCCTTTAGGTGTATCTTGTTGTGTGTTATTTGTGTGGGGGGGGGGGGGG
>AWOL01S0061257.1:33622-55075 GCA_000715115.1 Nicotiana otophora
ACGTACGTACTAGGTGACGAGAGTCCGTGCGCAGCTATATTTCATGAGATGTCCGTGTAGCCTTAGATTTACATCATGCTTTAATTGTACTGTCATATTTGTTATGCATATTAATCATCTTAAATAGAGGTGAGACTAGAGATTTTAAAGTTGAAAACCTTCCAATTTAGAATTATTATTTTGGGGAAGAATTGATGAATATTTAATATCTCTGAGAAATCCATGTCCTCTTGCGTCGCAAGTACTTTCGCGAGCGAGGTAAACTTCTCTATTCTCATGAGTGCGGGCCGTTCGTCTCGACAGTATAATAGATGCATCTATGGTTCATGACGTTCGACCCTCGACAGTGCACACAGTATATTTTTGGATCAGGCCGTACGACCTCGGCATAAATCGTGCATGATAATACTCGGAGCCTGATTACACTTGATATTATTTTATGGCTCGAGAGGTTAAAATTTATTTAATAACAGAAATTGATTTGGGGTTAGTAGATGTCGGCTAAAGATTTTAGAATTTATTATCAGTTAATGAGTCATTTATTCACTGCTTGACATTATGTTATTATTATTATTATTATTATTATTATTATTATTATTATTATTATTATTATTATTATTAACATGTCCCATACTTGTTTAGAATTCCTGTATTTTATTGTTGGCCCATAGTAGTATCGATGTCGACCCCTCGTCACTACCACTTCGAGGTTAAACTGGATACTTACTGGGTACATGTTGTTTATGTACTCACGTTATGCTTCCGCACTAATCGTGCAGGATCTGAGGTAGGTGCATCTGGCAGTCATCCCGGCGCATACCCCTGATACTCCGAGACTTAGTGGTGAGCTGCTTTCTGAGTCTGTTCTGCAGGATCTAGAGTCTCTCTTTTAAATTTACTTTCTGTCTACTCTATTTTAGACAGTAGTTTAGTGTTTTGTATATTCTACTAGTAGCTCATACACTTGTGACACTAGGTCTTGGAAGTATGCTAGTAGACATTTGATGGCTTTTTGAGTATTTATTTCACTACACTTGTTCTTATATTAGTTTACACTTTATTTTAGTAATTTTTTCTCCTCTTACTTAATAAATAAAAACAAACTATTTCGAAGTTGTTAAAAAGATTAAATACATGGCTAGTTCACCGTTGGTTTGCCTAGCGGCGACATTGGGCTCCATCACGACTTATAAGTAAAATTGGGTCGTGACAACATTGTATCCGAGCACTAGGTTCACGTTGGTCTCACAAGTTATGAGCATGCCTAATAGAGTCTTGCAGATCGGTGGAGAGACGTCTGTACTTCTCTTCGAGAAGCTATAAGGTTTTAGGAAACTACTCTTTTTCTTCATCTCCTATCGTGCAGTTGATGTTGTGCTAAGTATCTTTCTCTTATTCTCTCAAAGATGGTGAGAACGCGCACAACAGATGTACCCGATCATGGAGGAGCTGCTCCCCCTATTTCTAGAGGCCGGGGAGGACTCCAGCTCGTGGTAGAGGACGAGGATGTCCTAGAGTTGCTCCAGTTGTACCAATAGTGGATCCAGTAGAGGACCCTATTATTGAGGGGCAGGAAGAGGTACTTGCAGCAGAGCCAGCCCCAGTGGATTTCATGTCTGCACTGGTATTCCAAGAGGTCATGGGCCGTATGCTGCGGTTCATGGATTCTATGACTTAGGCCGGTTTATTCCCAGTGAACCCAGCCATATCTCAGGTGTGAGGGGGAGCACAAACCCCTACCGCTCAAGCTACAGGGCATGCAGCTATCGTATATCAGACCCCGAGCACACTACCCTTAGGCGGAGCTCAGCCAGTTACAACAGCTATACCTGAGCCCAAACCAGTTGCGGCCGACGAGCCGCAGAAGCTATTGGATAGATGGACCAGGATACATCCTCCTGTCTTTGGAGGTGATCGATATGAGGACCCCCAGGACTTTATTGATCGATGTAGGGACATACCATACAAAATGAGGATATTGGAGTCCCACGGGGTGGACTTTACCACCTTTCAGCTGGAGGGCAGGGCCTATTGATGGTGGCAATCATATCTTCTCGGCAGACCAGATGGTTCTCCTCCCATGACTTGGGACCAGTTCACACGCCTCTTTCTTGACAGATATATTCCACCCTCTCAATGGGAAGAGTTGCGATTTCAGTTCGAGCAGCTCCAACAGAGCCAGATGTCGGTGACAGATTATGAGGTGAGATTCTCTGAGTTGTCTCGCTACGCACTTATGATACTTCCCACCGATGCATAGAGAGTGTTGAGGTTTGTTGCAGGGTTGCACTCTGGTATCCAGGTCACTATGGCCCGAGAGGTTGAGATGGGGGCTTCTTATGAGCTAGTTATGGAGATAGCTCTGAGGATTGAGGGTGTTCGTCAGCGGAGCCGAGAGCAGGTGCCAAGGGACAAGCGGTTCTGTTATTCTTGAGGGTTCAGTGGTTCTACATCTGAGGGTAGAGGTCAGTTTGGGAGGGTCACTCTAGCAGGCCCATATATCCAGCATCGCTCTCGGGGTACCCCAGTGCGACTCTATTTCAGCGTCATGCCACAGAGTTCCTACCGCCTACCAGCTATTCACGGTTCCTCCCGTGGGTATTCAGGACATCAGGGTCAGACTTCAGGTCAGCAGTCCACCATTTCGAGGGGTTGTTACGAGTGCGAGGATCCTAGCCACATGAAGAGGTTTTATCCCAGACTTCGGGGCAAGGCAGTACAGCAGGGTCATCAGCTTATGATTTTAGCACCAGCTGTCGCACCAGCCGTCCGGCCACCCAGAGGCGGATGACAGGTGGGTAGGAGCTGTCCCAGAGGCGGAGGACAGTCAGGTGGCACTCCATCTAGGTTCTATGCTTTTTCAGCCAGCCCAGATGTAGTGACCTCATATGCCTTGATCCCATGTATTATTTCTGTCTACGGTAGGGATGCTTCGGTACTATTTGATCCAGGGTCTACATATTCATATGTTTCATCTCTATTTGCTCATTTTCTGAGTATTCCTCGCGAGTCCTTGGGTACTCTTGTATATGTGTCCACGCCAGTGGGCGATGCTATTATGGTGGATCGGATATACCGATCTTGTATTGTGACTTTATGCGGTTATGAGACTAAAGCGGATCTTCTGTTGCTTGATATGACCGACTTTGAGGTCATCCTGGGTATGTATTAGTTATCTCCATATCACGCCATCCTTGATTTCCATGCCAAGACTGTTACCTTGGCGATGCAGATTTGCCTATATTGGAGTTGAAGGGTTCATCTGTCAGTGCATCTAGTCGGGTTATTTCTTTTCTGAAGGCTTGACACATGGTCGAGAAGGGTTGTTTGTCTTATCTAGCTTATGTTCGGGATACGACTGCAGAGACTCCGACGATTAATTCAGTGCCAGTGGTCCGGGAGTTCTCCGATGTGTTTCCTTCTGATCTTCCAGGCATGCCACCAGATCGTGATATCGATTTTGTATTGATTTGGCTCCAGGTACCCAGCCTATCTCTATTCCACCGTACCGCATGGATCCAAAAAAGTTGAAGGAGTTAAAAGAACAACTTGAGGATTTTCTAGCAAAAGGGTTTGTCAGACCGAGTGTGTCTCCTTAAGGTGCACCGGTGTTATTTGTGAAGAAGAAAGATGGGACTATGCGGATGTGCATTGTTTATCATCAGTTGAACAAAGTTACCATTAAGAACAAGTAATCGTTCCCGCGTATTGATGATTTATTTGACCAGTTGCAGGGTGCTAGGGTGTTATTCAAGATTGACTTGAGATTGGGGTACCATCAGTTGAAGATTCGTGATTAGGATGTTCCGAAGATGGCTTTCTGTACAAGATATGGCCACTATGAGTTTCTAGTGATGTCCTTCGATTTGAATAATGCCCCGACAACGTTTATGGATTTGATGAACCGGGTGTTCACGCCGTATATTGACTCATTTGTCATTTTCTTCATTGATGACATTTTGATCTACTCACATAGCATGGAGGAGAACGATCAGCATTTGAGAGTGGTGCTTCAGACCTTGCGGGAATCGAAGCTATATGCTAAGTTCTCTAAGTATGAGTTTTCGTTAGATTCAGTGGCATTCTTGGGGCATGTTATATCATGCGAGGGTATCAAGGTTGATCCCAAGAAGATCGAGGCAGTTCAGAGTTGGGATCGTCCTACCACAACGATCGAGATCAGGAGCTTCTAGGGGTTAGCAGATTATTATCGTCGGTTTGTGGATGGCTTCTCATTTGTTTCAGCTCCTTTGACTAGATTGACCCAGAAAGGTGATCTGTTCCGATGATCCGACGATTGCGAGGCGATCTTTCACAAGCTCAAGACCGCCTTGACTTCAGCACCGGTGTTAGTGTTGCCTTCCAATTCGTGGATGTATACTGTGTATTGTGACGCTTCATGCATTGGCATGGGTTATGTATTGATGCAGGAGGGTCAAGTTATTGCATATGCTTTACGTCAACTGAAGCCCCACGAGAAGAGTTACCCCGTGCACAATTTGGAGTTGGCCGTGATAGTTCATGCTCTTAAGATATGGAGGCATTATCTTTATGGGGTGTCCTGTGAGGTTTACATCGATCATCGCAGCTTACAGCATTTGTTCAAGCAGAGAGATCTCAACTTGAGGCAGTGCATGTGGCTTGAGTTACTGATAGATTATAACATTACCATCCTTTGTCATCCGGGCAAGACGGATGTGGTTGCGGATGACTTGAGCAGAAAGGCGGAGAGTATGGGTAGTTTGGCATTCATTTCAGTAGAGGAGAGGCCATTAGCTTTGGACATTTAGTCCTTGGCTAACAGACTTGTGAGGTTTGATATTTTAGAGCCCAGCTGAGTTTTTCCATGCATCGTCGCCCAGTCTTCACTATTCGAGCAGATCAAGGCTCGCCAATACGACAACCCGCACTTAGCAGTTCTCAGGGAGACAATCCTACAGGATGGTGCCAAGGAGGTTACTATCAGTGACGATGGTGTTCTGCAACTCCAAAGTCATCTATGTGTCCCTAATGTCAATGGTTTGAGGGAAAGGACTCGAGAGGAGGCACACAGTTGGCGATACTCTATTCATCCAGATGCCACGAAGATGTATCGCGACTTGAGGGAGAACTATTGGTGGCGGAAAATGAAGGACATAGTTGAGTATGTAGCGAGGTGCCTAAATTGCTATCTGGTTAGGTATGAGCATCAGAGTCCAGGTGGCCTACTCTAGTAGATGGTTACACCTGAGTGGAAATGGGAGTGCATTACTATGGACTTTGTAGTTGGGTTTCCATGAACCTTGAGGAAGTTTGATGCAGTATGGGTCATTGTTGATAGGTTGACCAAGTCTGCACACTTCATTCCGGTTGTGACCATGTACTCTTCAGAGAGATTGGCTCATATTTTCATTCAGGAGATTGTTCGGTTGCCTGGTGTGCCTATTTCCATTATATCAAATAGAGGCCCTCAGTTTATTTTGCATTTCTGGAGGGCAGTGCAAAGTGAGTTGGGGACCCGGGTAGAGCGCAGCACAACCTTTCATCTGCAGACCGACAGACAGTCGGAGCGGACAGTTCAGATCTTGGAGGATATGCTCAGAGCATGTGTGATTGACTTCGGAGAGTAGTGGGATTGATTCTTGCTTTTGGCCGAGTTTGCTTACAACAACAGTTATCAGTCCAGTATCAAGATGGCTCTATTTGAGGATTTATATGATCGGTAATGTCGTTCGCCCATCAGATGGTTTGAGCCCGGCGAGGCCAAGTTATATGGTACTGACTTGGTGAAGGATGCCTTGGAAAATGTAAAGTTGATTCAAGAGCGACTTCACACAGCACAGTCCGGACAGAAGAGTTACGTGGATCAGAAGGCGCGTGATTTATCATTGATGGTGGTTGAGAAAGTTCTCTTGAAGGACTCGTCGATGAAGGGAATCATGAGATTCGGGAAGAAGGGCAAGTTGAGCCCAAGGTTTATAGGTCCATTTGAGGTGTTAAGACGAGTTGGAGAGGTTGCTTATGAGCTTGCTTTGCCTCCCAGTCTATCAGGAGTTCATCCGGTTTTCCACATGTCTATACTCCGGAGGTAGCATACTGACAGGTCGCATGTGTTAGACTACAACACGATTCGGCTAGATGAGAGCCTGGGCTATGAGGAGGAGCCAATTGCCATTATTGACAAGCAGGTTCGCCAGTTGAGGTCCAAAACGATTTTTGAGATAAACGTTTAGTGGAAGGGTTAACCAGTCGAGGAGGTAACTTGGGAGACCGAGGAGGACATGCAGAGCAGATATCCACACTTATTCGGCACTTCAGGTATGATTTTAGACCCGTTCGAGGATGAACGTTTGTTTAAGAGATGGAGAATGCAATGACCCGACCAGTTGTTTTGCTTTCTAGAAACCCGTTCCCCTAAATAAGACTCCTCGTATGTGTGTTTACTGTCTTATGACTTGCGGGGATGGTTAGTTCGGGTTTGGAAGGCTTCGGGTTGAAATCGGAACACTTATTTTCTTATGATTGGCTTAAAAGGGTTAAGTTTGACTTGGGTCAATATTTGTAGTAAACGATCCCAGAACCAGAATTTGATGGTACCAATAGGTTCGTATGATAATTTTGGACTTGGGCGTGTGTTCAGATCGGGTTTTGGATGACCCGGGAGCGTTTTGGCGCCTAAAGTTGAAAGTTAGCACATTGAAGGTTATAAAGTTCTTTAAATTTGGTTTGAAGTAGGTTTTGATGTTATCGAAGTCCATTTGGGATTTCGAGCCTGGGAATCGCTCAGTATGGTGATTTTAGACTTGCACGCAAAATTTCGTGGCATTCCAAGTAGTTTAATTATGATTCGACACGTTCGGAGCAAGTTGGAAGAACTTGAAGTTCATAAGTTGATTCGATTTGGTTTGGAGTGTGATTCTTAATTTTGATGTTGTTTACGCATTTCGAGGTTTGAGAAAGTCCGTCTTATGTTTACGAACTTGTTGGTATATTAGGTTAAGGCCCCGAGTAGCTCAGACGAGTTTCGGATCGATTTGGACTATGTTGTAGTGCTGGAAATGTTCTGTTGCTGGTGCAACCGCTTCTGCGGAAGTTTGGTCACAGAAGCGACCTTGCAGAAGTGAGGCAAGGATCGCACCTGAAAAAGCGCAGGTGTGAGGCATGCGACTGCAGAAGCAGGCAAGGTCGCAGGTGCGACACGTAAGCCGCAGAAGCGGAAATCACTGGGAGGCAGTGAGGTTCATTTAAGATGAGACTTAGGCCATTTTGGTTCATTTATTTCACTTCTTGGGTGATTTTGGGAGCTTCTTATAGAGGGATTTCCACCTAGCTATTGAAGGTAAGTAATTCCTACCCAACGTAAGTTAAATACATAGATTATGGGTAGATTCTAACATGTAAGATTATGAAAATTATAAGTTTAGTTGAAAAACCTAAGTTTTGATAAAAATGGGATTTGACCACGAAAATGATTATGGAATTGGGTGAAAATTATATATTTGAGATCGCGAGGTTATGGGTAACAATTATCTTCGAATATTTCCGGAATCCGGGCACGTGGGCCCGTGAGTGAATTTGAGAAAACTTCCAAATTGGGTTGGGTAATTACTCCAATAGTTAAATTATGAACTTTTGAGTATATATTGATTTATTTATCTAATATTTGGCTAGTTTCGGGTTGTTTGGCACCAAGTTGAGGAATTAAAGCGTATTTGCGGACCGAAAGTGAGCTTAAGAATGAGGCAAGTCTCTTGCCTAACCTTGTAAGAGGGAACTCATCCCTTTAGGTGTATCTTGTTATGTGTTATTTGTGGGGGGGCTACGTACGCTCTAGGTGACAAAAGTCCGTGCGTAGCTATATTTCATGAGATGTCCGGGTAATCTTAGATTTACATCATGCTTTAATTGTACTGTCATATTTGTTATGCATATTAATCGTCTTAACAATACAACTCCTCGTTCACTAATTGATGACAAGCACTCAACATCGTATAAGAATGGGTAGGAAGGAAATGAAGACATAAGCTTCAATGGAATTAACTCGTACGAGGAGGAATCAAGAAGGGAAGTTCTCCTAACAGCCCTGTAGCCTCTCAAAGATAAGCACAAACATCTCTGTACCAATCCGCAAGACTCTACTAGACTTGCTCATGACTCGTGAGACCTAAGTGAACCTAAAGATTTGATACAAAATTGTCATGACCCAAAACCCATTATAGGCCGTGATGGCGCCGAACGACGTCGTTAGGCAAGCCAACGGTGGACCATCTAAGTATCTATTCATTTTATTACTTTTTAAATCATAAGTTCTTTTAAATAAAGAATCTAATGCATTTAAAATCATGGATAGATTCAATTTTAGTAAGATATAAAATAAAAGCTGACAATATTAATGCAAAACCATTAACATCTACTAGAATATCCCAATTTCCGGTGTCACAAGTACATGAGCATGTACTAGGATGTACAGTGCAGAAGTGTAGCATGAGTACATAAATCAATGCGTACCCAGTAAGTATCTAGCCTAGCCCCGAAGAAGTAGTGACGAGGGGTCGACATTGATACTTACTAGTGGCCTAATAAATCAAATATAGTAAAGTAGACATGTATGGAACATGGTAAGTAAACAGTGAGAACAAGTATAGCCAAATAATACGGTCTACGACTGAACAGTGAACACAAAGTCGTCATATATTGGATACCTCCTCAAATGGAATATTTAATGGTCATCACCGAATCAACAATCACATCTCAAGTAAGAAAAACTCATGAGTACGCGGACTCCTTATCAAGTATTTTGCACAATTCTGCAGCAGCGAGCAACCTGATCCTGTAAGAGTAAAGGCACGAATTCCTGCCACGGCGTATGACCCGATCCCATAATAGTACCCTCTGGGGCATTCAAACTGATCCCATAATCATGTAAACTACCGAGGGTCTACCGGAAAGAACCATAGATGCATCTCATAATTCTGCCAAGGCGAACGACCTGATCCCATAATGATACTGTTGAGGCGATCAACCCGATCCCATAGGAATAGTGAAGACTTGACGGGTCACTGGCCCCACTCACGAATATACATGTGAGTTGTGAAATTCAAGAAAACCTCCGAAAAAATACATACAACACGGGATAAATCTGTAATAGGAAGTGAAATCTCTACTGATAATCAATTAGCTCTCCATACATCACGAGTTGTACGTAAGTCTAGTCTCAGGATAAATGTATATTAAAGCAATTAAACATGCAAGAATAACTCAAATTCTATAATTAAATCATGGCATGAGTCTAAGTCTACCCGAACCTAATCATGAATTCTAAGCATACGCACGCACACTCGTCATCTCATACGTGCTTAGCCCCCCCACAACATGTAGCACATAGCAAAATATAACACCTACGAGGTACATTCCCCCTCACAAGATTAGAGAGGAGACTTACCTCACTCCGAAATCCTATAACCGGCTCCAACGCCACTCTAACACCTCAAGTTAATGCCTATCGTTCCGAAACTAGTTAAAAAATATACAAACCAATAACAATATACACAAATACTCATAATTAATCAATTTATAATAATTCTCAACTTCTCTCTAAAAGTCAACAGAGTCAACCTGACCCACGTACCCGAATTTCGAAAAGTTTCAAAGATAAACAATAAAATATCCATTGGAAATTAAGGTAATAAAGTGAAAAAGAGAAAAGGATATTACTTTTTTAGATTAAAGATTACGAATAGAATCTACTTTAAGTAGATTTCCAATGAGCACGAAAATGATTTTTCTCCCTTTTCATTTTAAAGAAAAATGAGTAATTAGTGGACATTATCCCCTTTTTTTTTTTCTTTTTTTCACTTTTCCTTGCTTTCTAGACAATTAGCTGGTCATCCAGAAGAGTGTACTGTAAATAAGAGTTTGATGAGAGGAGAACCTCACAATACCCTTACTTCCCATGATATCGCACTGTAATTCAACTAAATCCTTCATAAACTCATATAATCCTAATCATAAGATACCTATAATCATCTGCTAAGCACATATCCATTCACGTGAGAGTCGTGTGAACTTTCTCAAGCGATCCAAACTCAAATTGCAGCACATATAACCCACTGCACGGCGTGGCCACGTGATAATAATCACAATCTGTGCGGAGTGGTCACATGCTAATAATCACAATCCTCATGGCATGGTCACGTTCTAATAAACACAATCCGCACGGCGTGGTCACATGTTAATAATCATACTCCGCACGGTGCAGTCACTTGCTAATAATCACAATCTGTATGGTGTGGCCACGTGCTAATAATTACAATCCGCACAGCCAATTCGCGTGCTACCAGTCCAATACATAACACACAGGAAACAAATATACAAGAACACATGTTTATGAATAATGGATATCAAATTTCATACTTGTAGACTATTATAGGTAACATGCTAAGGTGTATGCATGTGTGAATTATGCTACCATAGCTCCAGTCAGGCAATTGCATCACAAAAGTAGTAATTATCAGGTTTAATTAGGAGATCAACCTCAAACATAGTTCAAATAGCTCATAAAAGAGGTACAAATATTAGTAACATCGCATCATGAAACTTAGCAATCGATTCAAGGCATATCATAGCCTAACTACTACGCCGAGCATGAATAATACTACGGTGCACACACATGAGCTCAAACCCACACATGTGCGCCACCTATAGCACGTAGCTATCACAAATGACTCAGGCAACTAGTGCTCTACCAAGTCGAGGTAAGATATTTTTCTCAAGCAAGCCAAATCAATACTCTAGAAGTGCCATCTCGCATGAATCGACCTCCGAAGGCTTGAAACTGGCCAAAAGCAACTAAAAAAATATTAAATAATACCATAAAAATCAAACACAAATTATAAAGGTCGGATCTTTAATCAAAAATTCAAAGTCACCCAAAAAGTAAAATTGGGCCCATACCTCGGAACCCGACAAAATCTCACAAATTCTGATAATCCATTCGAATACAAGTCCAACCATACTAGTTTTATTCAATTCCGACTTTGAATTGATGTTCAAAACCCAATTATTCACGTTAGAAAGCTTTTATCAAACAAAACTCCAATTTTCTCTTTTAGATTCATCAATCAAATGCCAAAATCAAAGATGTTATCATGTATAATAATCAAATTTGAGTCAAAATTACTTATCCCAATCCAAATTGTGAAAGAATCGCCCAAATCTGAGCTCACAATCTCAAAATGTGATAAAATGAACAAAAACCCTCGAAATATAAGTGTATGTCCAACATTTTAGCATATGCACAGCCGCTTCTGCAGCATTGCCTCTGTGAATACCACTTAAAACCCCGACCTCTCGCACCTGCGTACACTCTTCTGCTTCTGGGATATCGCAAGTGCGAGGTAATTCCCGCTACTGAGCAAAAACCCCTCTAGCCTGCCTTCTCGTTTCTTCCCTCCTGTGTCGCATCTGTAGCTCCGCACCTGCATCCAAAGCTCCTCAGGTGCGACTACACCAGATCCCTGCCAAATAGCAATATCCAACATGACCCGAAATGGTCTGAAACCCATCCGAAACACACCCGAGTCCCTCGGGACCTAGTTCGAACATAACAACAAGTCCCAAAACATAACATGTACCTACTCGAGGTCTCAAATCACACATAATAACATCAAAACCATAATCACACCTCAAATTAAGCTTAATGAACTATTTCAAATTTTTGAATTCCAAATTTACGCCGAACACGTCTAAACAACTTGGAATCACCTCAAATTTTTCGCACAAGTTCCAAATAACATAACAAACGTATTTCAACTCTCGAGACAATAATTCAAACTCGATAAAATCAAAGTCAACTCCTAGTCAAACCTATGAACTTTCTAAACCTTCAAATTACAGTCTTTCATCGATTAGAGCCAAAACTTTCTACAAACATCCAAATGCAAATCAAGATAGATGCCCAAGTCCAAAATCACTATCCGGACCTAACATAACAATCAAAACTCTAATCCAAGGTCAAATATACAAAAGTCAAACTTGGTCAACTCTTCCAACCTAAAGCTTCCTAGTTGAGAATCATTCTTTCATATCAATCCCGAACCACTCGAAAACCAAAACCGACTATACTCTAAGTTATAATACATCATATGAAGCTACTTGTCATGGCCCAAAACCCATAAAAGGTGGTGATGGCACCCAACGTCGCCGTTAGACAAGCCAATTGTGAACTATCTATTTAATTGCTTATTTTACTACTTCTGAAATCTTTATTTTTAATTAATAAAGAAGCTAGTGTGAAAAACCATGGTGATATAAAGTTTAAATGGAACACAAAAGAAAAGAGATGGTGATAATATTAGGCATAAACCATAATTATCTACTAGAGCTCCCTAAAACCTGGTGTCGCAAGTGTATGATCATCTACTAATTAGTACAATAATAATACATCTTTCTGGAAAATAGACAAAATAAAGTAAATCAATATGATAGAGACTTTGTGTGCTGCGACACACAGCATGAAATGCAACTCACCAAGATGACCACTAAATGAACCTGTCAGATTTTGCACATACAGAAGTGTAGCATGAGTATGTAAATCAATGCGTACCTAGAAAGTATTTAGCATAACCCCGGGGAAGTAGTGACGAGGGTCGACATCGACACTGACTAGTGGTCCAATAATTCAATATAATAAAATATAAGCAGATATGAAACACAACAGTAACAATGAGGTAAGAGCTATAACTAACATAATCCTCCAACCTAATGACAACATAAATTTCTCAAATCTCATGTACTATCTCAACAAATAGAAGAATCAAGGGCTACCTCAAATGAGTAAGGAATATCAAACGCTATCTCAAATAATTAAGGCATATCATATAACTGCCAGATCTCAGTCAAAAGGGGAATCTCATGATTATGCGGACTATTAGTGATATTATGCACGAGTTATGCCGAGGTCGTACGGTCCAATCATGTAATATGTACACTACCAAGGGTAGACCGGCGCGAATCATAGATGCATCTCAAATATACTACCGAGACACTCGGCCCGATTCACAGGAAGAGGAGAAACTTATCGAACTATGAGTCACGTATTTGCAATACAAAAACAACGACATAAAATAAGCATAACTGTAACCAGTAATTGGATATGCCATCAAACAACTCAAGGTATTAAGATTCGACCTAAAATGATCTCTAATCAAATTACATTTACAAGTTTAGGTAATTAAACTAACAAGTTGAGTTCAGGTAATACAAATATGGCATGATTTAGTCCTAAGTCTACCCGGACATAAGCATGATTTTAGCTATGTTTGGACTATCTTCACCTTGTGCATACGTAGCCCCCACAACAAGTAGCACATAACACATACATCACTTATTGGCTAATTTTCTCCTCACAAAGTTAGAAAGGAGACTTACCTCGCCCTGAAATATGATAATCAGCTCCAACACCTCTCTAACACCTCAAACCGAGGCCTATTGATATGAAATTAGCTAAACAATGTGCAAACTAATCAAAATATACTCCAATACTCACAACTTAACAATTTATAACAATTTCTAACTCTGCTCGAAAAGTCAACAAAGTCAACCCCCGGGCCAACGTGCTCGGATTCCAAAGTATTTCGAAGATAAACACTACCCACAATACCACGAACTCAAATATATAATTTATTCCTAATTCCATGTCCAATTTCGTGGTCAAAATCTAAACTTATCATTTCTAGGTTTTCTTTCAAAAATCCCATAGTTTCTACAAATTTTAATGTTAAATCCATATATAATCCATGTATTTTACTCAACACAAGTAGGAATAACTCACCATATGAAATATGGTGAAAATGGTCTTGAAGAATCACCCCAAATCGCTCCACATGTGCTCCAAGAACTTAAAAGTGAAGAAATAAGCTCAAAATCCCAAAGTTAGATGATTAATACACCTGCCAGGCCTCCTTCTTTGCGATTGCTATCATTATCCACGTGATCGCGGTTAACAAATGATCCAACATCATTTTATTCATCGCGATCGCGGCCAAAATCCCTCGATCGCAATGTGTAAATTGTATTTTCTTCTTCACAGACACCCTTCAATATAATGGCCGTAACTTTTTGTAAAAAATTCTAAATGATAAACGGTTTGATCTTCTAAAAATTAGATTCAAAGGTCTACAACTTTTACTTTTGGATTATCTCCTAATTCTTTATAGATTGCAAAATATAAGCTCCCGAAATCAGACCATTGACCCTAGAAATTCCTTCTACGCGATCGCGACCCTACCTTCCGCGATCATGATTCACAAGCCCTGAAAAGCACTTTGCTCTTCACGATCATGGTGCAGACCTCTATGATCACGATTCACACCCATGGCATCAGATATTAGCAGTTCAAAAGGACCTAAAATGGTCTAAAACCACCCCAAATCTCATCCAAGGTCCGAGAAACCTCGTGCAATCATTCTAACAAGTTTATATACCCTATGTAAGCATGTCCAAAGGCTCAGAACACTAATTACAACATTGAAACCAAGAATTAAAGATCAAACTCAATTTCTTAAACTCTCTTAATTTCAAGCCTTCATCATTCACCGAATGCGTCTGAATCACACTTAAACATTTTGGAATGATGCCAAATTTTGTGTACAAGTCACAAATCATAAGACGAACCTACTCCTAGGCTCCGAATCCGAAACGGGCATGAATAACACCAAAGTCCACTTCAACTCAAACTTAGGAAATTTTTAACCCTTCAAAATGTCAGCTTTCCACAATAAGTGTTGAAATTCTCCCGAACCATCCGATACCTAACCTGAACATACGCCCAAGTTGAAAATGATCATACAAACCTATTGGAACCTTCAAATCCCAATTCCAAGGTTGTTTACTCAAAAGTGAAATCGTGGTCAACTCTTTTAACTTAAAGCTTCCGATTTGAGAAATTTCCTTCGAAATCAACTCTGAACTTCCTAAAATCCAAATTCGACTACACGTACAAGTCATAATACATGAAATTAAGATAATCAAGGCTTCAAACTGCCTAACAATGCGCTAGACCTCAAAACGAACGAACGGGTCGTTACACTACTCAAGACCCCAAATCACCGAACATAATGCAAATGCTCCAAAATAACCGGTTGGGTGGTTATAGCAACAAATCAGAAGCAATATTACCAATTCAAAAATGCAAGATCAAGTTATACTATAGCATGTTAATTTCAAACTAATTAACTGAACTAACCAACTATCATGACGTGAAATCAACCAACAGATTAAACAAGATTAATAAGACTAATAAAAGCAATTAAGACTAGACTTAATCCTAATCTCTAATAAAAATAAATATTAAGAAGGAAAAGGGTTGGGATTTCAGCGCTTATTATGGAAAATTGGCATTTTAAAAGTTTAAGAATTTTCTAAGTTTGGTTTGAAGTGGACATTGGTGTTATCGATGTCCGTTTGGGGTTCCGAGCCTTGAAATAAATTCATATCGTGATTTGTGACTTGTAGGGTAATGTTTGGCATTATTTTGGAATTTTAAAGTATGAATCAGACGCATTCGTCAAAGGTTGAATGTTTGAAAGTTTAAATAAAGGTTTTGGCCGTCGATTCATAAATTTGATGTTGTTGTTGTGAATTTAGGTCTCGAGTAGGTTCTCTATGTGTTTTGGACTTAGGTAATTGCTGAAGCTACTGAAGTTATGGTTTCATCGCACTTGCGGTGGGTTTGGCTGCAGGTGCGGACACGCAAGGGCAAAGGTGTCATCGCAGAAGCAAAGATGGGCCAACTAGGAGACTGTCATAGGTGCGGAGTTTGTCGCGCAGATGCGCATCCGTAGAAGCAGAAGAGGCACCGCAAATACGAAATTAGGCCCTTGGAAATGGACCTTAGGTGCGGTCGTGAGTCAAATAAGCGAGCTTTTGTACACAAAATCAAGATAGCCGGATCAGATTTGTGATGGATTTGTCGGTAGGTATGACTGTTTGGCCGCATGTGCGAAAATCGCCGGGCAGTGGGGTATTTTTAATTCATGACTTAGCCCATTTCTCCCATATTTTTCATTTGGTTGGGCGATTCTTGGAGCTCTTGGAGGGAAGATTTTCATTATTTATTGTGAGGTAAGTTATTCCCACCCGTTGTAAGTTAAATACATAGATATGGGTACTTTGGTAGAGAATCTAGAATTTTGTATATTTGGATTTTGACCACGAAATTGGATATGTAATTAGGAATAAATTATATATTTGAGTTCGTGGAATTATGGGTAATGATTATCTTCAAGAATTTTCAAAATTCGGGTATATGGACTCGAGGATTGACTTTGTTGACTTTTCGCGCGGAGTGGGGAATTATTATAAATTGTTAAATTATACGCATTTGGAGTATATTTTGATTGATTTTCACATTGTTTAAATAGTTTTAGATCGTTTGGCTTTGAATTGAAGAGTTAGAGAGGCATTGGAGCCGGTTATGGAACTTCGAAGCAAAGTAAGTCTCCTGTCTAACCTTGAGAGGGGGAAACTACCCCCTTGGTGATATAATTATTATGTGTTACTAGTTGTGGGTGATACATACGTACGAGGTGATGAGAGTATGTACGTAGCTAAAGCATGTTCATTTCCGGGTAGACTTAGGATTTTATCATGTAATATCTGAATTTTGGACTCATTTTGCTAGCTTAATTAATTGAATTTATAATATAAATTGATTTAGAAATATATATATATTTGGCCGAGCTTTATCACCTTGAGTTGTTGCCAAGATATTTGATAAACAGAAAGGGGTATATTCACTATACTCACCTATATCTATGTTGTAAGCACGTGACTCGTAATTCGATAAGTTTCTTCCTTTCTTGTGGAGCGGGTCGAAAACCTCAACAATATATTGAGATGCATCTCCGGTTCATACCGGTCGACCCTCGGCAGTGTACACACCACTCTGGATCGGGCCATACGACCTCGGCATAATCGTGCGTTATATCGTTAGTAGTCTAAATATTCACGGATTATCCTTCCACTGATGCCTGGCATTTTATATGGTATTCCATATCCATTTGAGATTGGCACTTGATATTTTCCGAGCTGTTGAGATAGGATAGGAGATTGAGAAATTTATACCGTTAAAAGAAATTTTGGAAGATTATGTTAGTTATAGTTTTACCTCACTATTACTGTTGTGGTTCATATCTATTTAGGATTTAGCATACTGCTTTATTAGACCTCTAGAAAGTGTCAATGTCGACCCCTCATCACTAGTTCTCGGGTGGTAGGCTAGATACTTACTGGGTACGTATTGATTTACATACTCATGCTGCACTTTTGCACTAAATGTGCAGGATCTGACAAGTTCATTTGGTGGTCATCATGGCGCGTAGGCGCAGCTGCTTAGGAGACTTTATGGTGAGCTGCATTCCAGGCTATGTATCGCAACCCATAGAGTCTCCATCATACTATTTACTTTATCCTGTCTTATTTACATTCTAGAAATATGTTATATTATTATTTTACTCCTTAGTAAATGCTAATGCACTTGTGACACCAGGTTTTGGGGGTATTCTAGTTGATGCTTATGAATTTGCATATTACTATCACCTTTTATTTTTATGAAATACTAATTATGTATGTACCCGTGATTTTAAAAGTGTAAATTTCCTTACTTAATAAAATTTATGATTTCGAAAGTAATAAAATGAACTATTAACGTGATAGTTCACTGTTGGCTTGCCTAACGGCGACGTTGGGTGCCATCACGGCCTATAGTGGATTTTGGGTCGCGACATTTACTTTTATTTTATTATTTTTCATTGAAATAAAAATACAAACTAAAGTAGACAAAATCGAGGAAGCTAAAACTCAACTAACAGTTCAACCAAAAACTATAATTTAGGAGAGTTAAAGGGTGCAAAACTTAAGTATTCATACTTTCCATAGCAATCTTTAATTTAAGATGTTGTACCCCAAATAATACGGTTATCTGAATGGAGTTTCTCCATCTTTTACCTAAGACTCAAGTTTAAGCCCTAACAATAAAGAAATTCATAATATGGACCCTTCTCCTTCTAAGGGTCATACATGGTGTGGATCCAAAAGAAGAAGAAAAAAAGAATTAAAATGTTGTAACTTACATTTTTAACATCACTTGTAAAATGTAATCTTAATTATAACTTGTAATTTTATATCAAAATCATATGAGAATCATGGAATATGTCGAGGTCTTATGGGTGACTTGAACTAACGTCAGTGATAACCCGATAGGTCATCTTTAAATTTAATAATTATTTATGTATTTTTAAACCTCAAATAGCATCATTCAGCTTTCCTCGACTTGTGTGTGCAATCCATAAATTTTCCGGAAAGTTTTTTTATGTGAAACATTGATTAAAATGTGAAATAATGCTTCAAAACTCATTTGAGTTGACTTCGATCAACGTTTTGAGAAAACGGACCCGAATCAGTGCTTTGATAGTTCCGGTAGGTCTGTATCGTGATTTGGGACTTGGGCATATGCCCGGAATTTAATTTGGAGGTCCCTATCTTGAGTTATCGTCATTTGTTGAAAATTAGAAGTTTGAAAGCTTATTGATTTCAAAGTTTGACCGCAAATTGACTTCTATTGATATCGGGGTCGGAATCCAGTTCTAAAAATTTTCATAGGTCCGTTATGTCATTTATGACTTGTGTGCAAAATTTGAGGTCAATCGGACTTGATTTGATAGGTTTAGGCATCGAATGTAGAAGTTGAAAATTCTTAAGTTACTTAAGCTTGAATTGGGGTATGATTCATGGTTTTAGCGTTGCTTGATGTGATTTGAGGTTTCGACTAAGTTCGTTTGATGTTTTAGGATTTGTTGGTATATTTGGTTGAGGTCCCGGGGGCCTCGGACGGATTTTGGATGGTTAACATATCAAAATATGGACATAAGGAAAATCTGAAATTTTCTCCTTCTGGTGTAATCGCACCAGCGGATTTTTTACCGCGGGTGCTAGATCGCAGAAGCGAGCCAGGCCTCACAAAAGTGGAAGGCGCGTCGCAGAAGCAACACAATGGTCGCAGATGCGGCCTGGCTAATGGAGGCCTTAGACCGCAAAAGCGGACGCTTCTTCGTAGAAGCGGACTATTGTCCGCCACATTGCTAGATTTTGCCCCATGTCTCAGGGCAGCATGCAGCAACAGGGTTCTCGTGCTATGATTCCAACACCAGCTGTTCCACCACCCACCCACCCAGCTAGGGGCAGGGGTCAGACAACTAGAGGTGGAGGTCAGGTCATTAGAGGTGGAAGCCAGCCAGTTAGAGGCCGTCCCAGGAATGCGGTTTAGAGTGGTGGGGCCCAACCCCGATATTATGCTTTTCTAGCTAGGTGTGAGGCCGAGTCATCCGATGCCGTGATCACAAGATTTGTTCCAGTTTGCCATAGAGATGCTTAAGTTCTATTTGATACAGGATCTACTTATTCCTATGTATCCTCCTACTTTGCTTTATATCTGGTTGTGCCTCGTAATTCTCTGAGTTCTTTGGTGTGTGTGTCCACACTGGTGGGAGATTCTGTTATGGTATATCATGTCTATCGTTCGTGTGTGGTTACTATTAGGAGTCTTGAAACTAGCGCGAATCTTCTACTTCTTGATATGGTAGATTTTGATGTCATCTTGGGTATGGATTGGCTGTCACCTTATCATGCTATATTGGATTGTCATGCCAAAATGGTGACTTTAGCCATGCCGGGGTTACCTCGAATAGAGTGGAAAGGGGCTCTTGGCCATTCCACCAGTAGGGTTATCTTTTATATGAAGGCTCGACGTATGGTCGAGAAGGGTTATCTAGCTTATTTGGCCCATATTCGCGATTCTAGTGCGGATGCCCCTTCTATGGATTCAGTTCCAGTAGTCCATGAATTTCTAGATGTATTTCCTGCAGACTTACGAGGGATGCCACCCGACGGAGATATTGACTTCTATATTGATTTGGCTCCGAGCACCCAGCCCATTTCTATTCCACCATATCGTATGGCCCCGCCGGAGCTGAAGGAATAGAAGGAGAAATTACAAGACTTGCTTGATCAGGGATTCATTAGACCTAGCGTCTCGCCTTGGGGTGCACCAGTGTTATTTGTAAAGAAGAAAGATGGTTCAATACGGATGTGTATAGATTATCGGCAGTTGAACAAGGCTACTATCAAGAACACGTATCTGCTGCCAAGAATTGATGACTTATTCGATCAGCTTAAGGGTGCCAAGGTGTTTTCAAAGATGGATTTGAGGTCTGGTTACCATCAGTTAAAGATTAGGGCATCCTATGTCCCTAAGACAGCTTTTCGGACTCGGTATGGGCATTACGAATTCCTAGTGATGTCATTTCGGATAAGAAATGCCCCAACATCATTTATGGATTTAATTAACCGAGTATTCAAACCCTATTTTGATTCTTTTATGGTTATATTCATTGATGATATCTTGATTTACTCCAGCAGTCAAGAGGAACATGGGCAGCACCTTCGGATTGTACTTCAGACTTTGAAAAATAATCAGTTATATGCCAAATTTTTGAAATGTGAATTTTGGTGAGACTCAATTGCTTTTCGGGGGCATGCTGTATCGGCAGAAAGCATAAAGGTGGATCCTAAGAAGTTTGAGGTTGTTCAGAATTGGCCTAGACCTACTTCAACTACAGAGATCTGGAGTTTCCTAGGTTTTCCAGGTTATTATCGCTTGTTCGTGGAGGGGTTTTCATCCATAGCATCCCCACTGACCAAACTGACCCAGAAAGGTGCCCCGTTCAGATGGTTAGACGAGTGTGAGTTGAGCTTTCAGAAGCTCGAGACTGCTTTTACTATGGCACCAGTGTTGGTATTACCAACAGGTTCAGGATCTTATACGGTGTATTGTGATGCATCTCGCATTGGACTTAGTGCAGTATTGATGCAATATGGCAGGGTGATCGCATATACGTCGAGGAAGTTAAAAGTTCACAAGAAGAATTATCTTGTTCATGATTTAGAATTGGCAGCCATTGTTCATGCGCTGAACATTTATAGGCATTACCTTTACGGTGTCTCGTGTGAGGTATTTACTGATCATCGTAGCCTACAGTACCTGTTCAAATAAAAAGATCTCAATTTAAGGCAGAGAAGATGGTTGGAGTTGTTGAAAGACTATGATATCACCATTTTGTATCACCTCGGAAAGGCAAATGTGGTGGCCGATGCGTTGAGTAGAAAGGTTGTGAGTATGGGCAGCCTTGCATATATTCCGATGGGTGAAAGGCCGTTAGCTGCAGATGTTCATACTTTGGCCAATCAGTTCATGAGATTAGATGTTTCGGAGTCCAGTCGGATTCTAGCTTGCACAGTCGCTCGATCTTCCTTATATGAATGTATCAGAGAGTGACAGTATGATGATCCTCATTTGCTTGTCCTTAAGGACACGGTGAGTCACGGTGGTGCCAAGCAAGTTATTGTGGGGGGGGGGGG
>AWOL01S0061257.1:61133-105349 GCA_000715115.1 Nicotiana otophora
GGGGGGGGGGGGGGGGGGGGGAAGTGAAAAAAGAGGTGAGGCCCTAGGGACCCAATTGAGAATAAAGAAAATCTTAGCTGTTTAGTGTTTTCCAATTTTGTTTTTGAAAATATTATTTATTCATGAAATTTGATATGTTTTTGAAAAAAATTGAATTTTTTTTAAGTTCCCAAAAGTTGATTTAGAGCAGTTTTTGGATAAAAAATTTTCTCTCTTAAAAGTTTAACTTTTTTTTCCAAATAAAATGCATGTCCATACATAAGTTTTTACTTCCAAAAATTATTTTTTAGCACAACTTCACAAACTTGTTTTTTCAAATTTCAACCAAATTTATGTCCAAACCCTAGCTTAATAAGTAGTAAAAAAAAAAAGAAAAACTAGAAAAGTGGAAAAACTAAGTGTAGGCATATAGATTTTATGGAAATTATATTCACTAAATAATTTGGATTATATTAGTCCAAATAAATATTATGGACTAATATAATTGGATTAATTACTCGGGTCCAATAAATATTGACTGGGCTAGCCCATTTAGTTGCACTACATGTGATGAGCTCACTTCATTTGGCTCAATATGTCATCTTCCTAGAGGCCCAGTTTAATGTCACGTGTCAAATGATGTGGCATGCCTGGTCAAAGGGAAGAGCCGATATGATCATGCCGCATGTCAAAATGACTAGTCATGCCAAGCCAAATTAAAAGGCCAATAAAATTGTGCCATGTGATAAGTGACATGTTTTGGCCAATCAAATATGGTCTTGTCATGCTTTAATCTGATTGGTCGGAACTCGGAAAAAGTTTATTCTTATCACAACTCTTTTCTTCCACAATAATAAATAAGGGTCTTCATAACTCAGAAAAGATACCAGAAGTTATAACAAGAAGCAAGAGAGAGCTCGTGGATCAAATACCACAAATTTCTCTACAGGTTTCAAGCTTCAAGCGATCAAGTTCAAGTTCAGGAACAAAGAACATATCAAGGTTCAAGGAGTACGAGTTCAAATCAAAGAACGTCGAAATGGCTTCAAAGAAAATAAACTCCATATCAACTTCCACCAAGGCTACTAATTCCAGGTTCTATACTGATGTGAACAACATCCTCGATGTTACCTTTGGAAGCTTTGGACCAGTTACGATGAGCAAAGCAAGCTCTTTAAGATAGAAAGCACTCTAAGTGTGTCACGACCCAAACTCGCTACATATAACATCGTGACGGCACCTAGTCTTTGCGACTAAGTAAGCCTAACAAATTGCGAAAAATAACAAAACGAAAGTAAAATGTGGCAACTAACAACAGTGGATAACTGAATAACTGGTAACAATGCCGCTCGGCATTTACAATAACTAACACTCTAGTAATACACAATATTCCCAAAATCGGAAAATCATAAGTCACAAGCTACAGAAGGAAACTAGTATCTCTATACACCAGAGTCTAACAAAAGAAGTACGGAAGGTAAATGACATAGGAGAGAATAGATGGGGGACACCGAGATCTGCGGACGCGGCATATGTACCTTGAAGTATCCATACAATAGTAAGCATTCTCAGCTAGTAGCGGGGCTAATAAGAAGCACCTGGATCTGCACACAAAACATGTGCAGAAGAGTAGCATGAGTAAACCATAATGGTACCCAGTAAGTGCCAAACCTAACCTCGATCGAGTAGTGACGAGGTCAGGTCAGGCCCACTAGTAAATAATAAATAAGGCAGGAGAATATACAGTATAATAAGAGACTAGAATTTAACAAAAGGAAACACAGCAAGGCAACAGTACATCACACAAGGGTAACACAGCAGGGGATCTCCAAAGATACCGTCTCGTAGTCCCAAAATACATATACAGGGAGAACTCCCGAGGTACTGCCTTCAAAAGTAAATATACAGGGAGTACTACCAAGGTACCGCCTCATAGTCTCAAAAGTAAATGTGCAGGGAGAACTCCCAAGGAACCGCCTCGTAGTCTCAAAAGTAAATATACAGGGAGAATTCCCGAGGAACTGCCTCATAGTCTCAAATGTAAATATACAGGGAGAACTCCTGAGGTACCGCCTCGTAGTCTCAAAAGTAAATGTGTAGGGAGAACTTCTGACGAACCGCCTCGTAGTCTCAAAAGTAAATATACAGGGAGAATTCCCGAGGTACCGCCTCGTAGTCTCAAAAGTAAACACACAGCTCAAATCGATAAATACAATAGTTAACAGCAAGATTTCTACAGTTATACTGATAAAGAACAAGGAAAAAAAGGAAATCTACTAGGCATGCTTCACAGAGTTCAAATAAGCAGTTAAAGCACGTAGACATGCGATATTAGACTAAATAAGGATATTAGACTAAACAGGATAACTACACATATTGGAATAGATCAATTAAGAATGAAAACAGACTAATACTCATTTAAACAGTATAACTTAAATTAAAGGAAAAATAGGTTGCTACTCAGTAAAATAAATTATGTTTTACAACAAATAGCTCGTGTACGTACTAGTCACCTCACGTACACGGCGCTCACATATCACAACAGTACCAAATCCTAAGGGTATTTCCCCCATACAAGGTTAGGCAAGCCACTTACCTATAACCAAGCTCAATCAATCAGTAACAATGCCTTTTTCATGAATATCCGACTCTGAATTGCCCAAATATAGCTAAAATCAATTACATACCATAAATACAACTATAAGAAACTAATCTAATTAATAAAATCAAAGCTAAAGCAAAAAATTAGAAAATCGCCCCAAAAAGTCGACCCGGGCCCACTTCTCGGAATCGGGTAAAAGTCACAAAATATGAACACCCATTCACTCATGAGCTCATTCGTACCAAAATTATCTAAATCCGATATCAAAATCCCAATCAAAACTCAAAAACTTAGTCGAAGAACTTCTCCCATTTTCCCCAAATTTCTCAACCAAATTCCTTAATTAAATGATGAAATCAACTATAGATTAGTGGAATATAACCATAAATGAGTTAAGAATCATTACCCCAAAGTTCTCTCTGAAAAATCCTTGAATTCTCGCCTCAATCCGAGCTCTCAAAGACCCAAAATGAAAATGAGATCAAACCATCGAAATTTCCACTTTTCTGCCCAGGGATCTCGCACCTGCGGACCTCAGTCGCACTTGCGATGCCGCACCTGCGGAAGTTCCATCGCAGGTGCGGAAAAGGATTAAGAGGGATGGGTCCACTTCTGCGATGAGGTGGCCGTACATGCGCGCCCGCTCTTGCGTTCCTTTCACTAATCCTGCGAGTCCGCTTCTGCGAGACTCTGACCACTTCTGTGGTCTCGGCTGGCAGGCCTAAAATCGCTTTTGCGGCTCGATGGCCGCTTTTGAGGTACCGCAACTTGCGGCCCAAAATGCGCAGGTGCGATTTGAGCAGGTGCAACAACTTCAACCAATCCAACACATTTCCAAATGATCCGTTAACCACCCGAAATCAACCCGAGGCCCCCGGGACCTTAACCAAACATACCAACAAGTTCTAAAACATCATACGAACTTAATAGATCCCTCAAATTACATCAAACAACGCTAAAAACACGAATCACCCTCCGATTCAAACTTAACAAACTTTGAAACTTCAAACTTCTGAAACCGATGCTGAAACCAATCAAACCATGTCCGATTGACCTCAAATTTTGCACACAAGTCATATTCAGCCTTACGGGCCTACTCAAACTTCCGGAATCGGAATCGGAATCCGACCCCGATATTGAAAATTCCACTACCGGTCAAAATCTTCAAAAATTTAACTTTTACCAATTCAAGCCTAAATCAGCTACGGACCTCCAATTCACAGTCCGGACACGCTCCTAAATCCAGAATCACCCAACGGGGCTAACGGAACCGATGAAACTCTATTCCGGATTCGTCTTCATATAGTTCCAACTACAATAAAAAATTCAAAGACTTAAGCTTTCATTTAGGGACTAAGTGTCCCAATTCACTCTGAAACCACACAACAACCTCCCGACAAGTCACAGAAGCAGAAAAGGATACGGGGAAAGCAAAAAATAGAGGATCGGAGCTATAACTCTCAAAATGACATGCCGGATCGTTACATCCTTCCCCTCTTAAAAAAACCGTTCGTCCTCGAATGAGTATAGAGACATAGCTGAAGTGGTGAAAAGATGAGGATAACAGTTACGCATATCATGATCGGTCTCCCAAGTAACCTCTTCGACCAGTTGACCCCTCCACTAAACTTTCGCTGAAGCGATGTTCTTTGACCTCAGCTTTTGAACCTGCCTGTCCAAAATAGCTGATGGCTCATCAACATAAGATAAATCCTTGTCCAAGTGGACTGAGCTGAAATTCAACACATGAAACGGATCGCCAAGATACTTCCAGAGCATCGAAACATGGAATACTGGATGAGCTTCTGCTAGGCTGGGACGCAAGCCAAGCTCATAACCAACCTCCCCAACTCGCCGCAACACCTCGAATGGGCCAACAAACCTTGGGCTCAGCTTGCCCTTCTTCCCGAACCTCATAATACCCTTCATAGGTGACACCCGGAGAAAGACCCACTCTCCAACCATGAATGCAATATCGCGAACCTTCGATCCGAATAACTCTTCTGTCTGGACTGGGCTGTGCAAAGTCGATCCTGAATTACCTTCACCTTCTCCAGGGCATCTTGAACCAAGTCTGTACTCAATAATCTAGCGTTGCCTGGTTTGAACAAACCCACTGGAGGCCGACACTGCCTACCATACAGAGCCTCATACAGTGCCATCTGGATGCTCGACTGATAACTGTTGTTGTAGGCAAACTCTGCAAGTGGCAAGAACTGATCCCACGAACTTCCAAACTCCATCACACATGCACGGAGCATATCCTCTAATATTTGAATAGTGCGCTCGGACTGGCCGTCCGTCTGAGGGTGAAATGATGTGCTCAGCTCCACTCGAGTACCTAACCCATGCTGTAAGGCCCTCCAAAACCGTGATATAAACTGCGTACCCCGGTCAGAGATGATGGATATCGGTACGCCATGAAGCCTGACGATCTCGCAGATATAAACTCGAGCCAGTTGCTTGAAAGAATAGATAGTCATCACAGGAATGAAATGAGCTGACTTGGTCAGCCTATCCACAATCACCCAAACTGTATCAAACTTCCGCTGGGTCCATGGAAGTCCAACCACGAAATCCATAGTGATCTGCTCCTATTTCCACTTTAGAATCTCTAACTTCTGAAGCAACCCACCTGGCCGTTGATGCTTATACTTCACTTGTTAGCAATTTAGACACCGAGCCACATACTCCATTATGTCCTTCTTCATCCTCCTCCACCAGTAATGCTGCCTCAAGTACTGTACATCTTCGCGGCACCCAGATGAATGAAGTACCGTGAGCTGTGAGCCTCCTGAAGAATCAACTCACGCAGCCCATCTACATTGGGCACACATAGCCTGCCCTGCATTCTCAATGCACCATCATCCCCAATAGTGGCCTCCTTAGCATCACCATGTTGAACCGTGTCCTTAAGGATAAGCAGATGGGGGTCATCATACTGACGCTCCCTGATACGATCATAAAGGGAAGACCGAGAGACCACACAATCCAATACTCGACTCAGCTCAGAAATATCCAATCTCACAAACTGGCTGGCTAGGGCCTGAACATCTAATGCCAATGGCGTTTCTGCTTCTGGTAGATATGCTAAACTCCCCAAACTCTTTGCTCGGTAACTCAAAGTATCAGCCACCATATTGGCCTTCCCTGGATGGTACAAAATAGTGATATCATAGTCTTTAAGTAGCTCCAACTACCTCCGCTAACACAAGTTAAGATCCTTCTGTTTGAATAGATGATACAAACTCCGGTGATCGGTGTAGATCTCATAAGGGACACTTTACAAATAGTGCCGCCAAATCCTCAAGGCATGAACAATAGCTGCTAACTCAAGGTCGTAGACAGGATAGTTTTTTTCATGCACATTTATCTGTCTAGACGCATAGGCAATCACCCTACTGTCCTGCATCAACACCGCGCCGAGACCAATTCGCGACGCATCACAATATACAGTATAAGACTCTGAACCTGTAGGCAATACCAATACTGGGGCTGTAGTCAAAGCTGTCTTGAGCTTCTGAAAGCTCTCCTCACACTCTCTGTCCACCTGAACGGAGCAGCCTTCTATGTCAGCCTAGTCATAGGTGCTACAATAGATGCGAATCCCTCTACAAAACGATGGTAATAACCTGTCAAACCAAGAAAACTCCGGATCTCCATAGCTGATGACGGTCTAGGCCAACTCTATACTGCTTCCACCTTCTTTGGATCCACCTTGATCCCATCACTTGATACTACATGACCCAAGAATACCACTGAGTCTAGCCAAAACTCACACTTTGAAAATTTTGCATATAACTTCTTTTCTCTCAAGGTCTGAAGCACAGCCCTCAGGTGCTGCTTATGATCCTCCCAAATCCGGGAGTACACCAGAATGTCGTCAATAAACATAATGACGAAAGAGTCAAGATAAGGTTGGAACACATTGTGAATCAAGTGCATAAAAGCTATTGGGGCATTGGTCAGTCCAAAAGATATCACAAGGAACTCGTAGTGACCATACCGAGTCCTGAAAGCAGTCTTCGGGATATCTGGCTCCCGAATCTTAAACGGATGATGGCCGGAACATAAATCAATCTTGGAAAACACCCTGGCACCCTGTAGCTGATCAAATAAATCATCAATACGAGGCAATCGATACCTGTTCTTCACTGTATCTTTGTTTAGTTGGCGATATTCAATGCACATACGCATAGAACCATCCTTCTTCTTCATAAACAAGACAGAAGCACCCGAAGGTGACATACTAGGCCGAATGAATCCCTTATCAAGCAACTCCTGTAACTGCTCCTTCAACTTTTTCAACTCAGGAGGAGCCATACGATATGGAGGAATAGAGATGGGCTGAGTGCCCAGCAACAAATCAGTGCCAAAATCAGTATCTCTGACAGGCGGCATGCCCGGAAGATCAGCTGGAAACACATCTGGAAAGTCCCTCATTGCTGGGACTGACTCAACTATAGGGGAATCAATACTGACATCTCTCACATAAGCTAGATACGCGTTATACCCCTTCTCAACCATTTGTTGAGCTTTAAGAAATGAAATAATTCTGCTGGGAGTATACTCTAAAGTACCTCTCCACTCTAATTGCGGTAATCCTGGCATAGCCAGCATCACGGTCTTAGCATGATAATCAAGAATAGCATAATGGGGCGACAACCAGTCCATGCCCAAGATAACATCAAAGTCTACCATACTGAGCAATAATAAATCGACTCTGATCTCAAAACCACTAAGAGTAATCAAACACGATCGATACACGTGGTCCACAACAAGAGAATCTCCCACAGGAGTAGACACATAAACAAGAGAACTTAAGGAATCCCGAGATACGCCCAAATATGGGGCAAAATAAGTGGACACATAGGAATATGTAGAACCTAGATCAAATAAGACCGACGCGTCTCTATGACAGACCAGAACAATACTTATAATGATAGAGTCGGAAGCAACTGCCTCTATACGAGCCGGAAGAGTATAATATCTGGCCTGGCCTCCCCCTCTAGGCCAACCTCGACCTCCCCAAACTCCACCTCGAGCTGGCTGAGTAGGTGGGGTGGTAGCTGGTACTGGAATCATAGCCTGAGGACCCGGTGGAGCATGCGGTGGCTGAGAAGTCTGTGGAGGTGAACCCCTCCTAAGTCTGGGGCATTCCCTCACCATATGGCAGGTGTCACTACACTCAAAATAATCTCTCAGAGAGCATGGCTGCTGTGACTGGCTCGAGGCAGGACTGCTGGACTGACCGGCAAAAGCGCCCTATGCAGGAAGCACACTAGATACTGGCGATGCATAATAAGGCTCCTGAGGCCTAGAAGGGCCGGAATACCACTGGCGGCTGGAAGAGCTGAATGAATGGGGCGACTCACATAACCCCTACCATGGCAAACTGCAGTTGGGGCACGAGTACAAGTTTAAGTGCCAGACTCGCGAGACCTCTTGGCCTCCCTCTCCACTCTATCCCGAGCGAGCATGCCCTCCAATCTCCTAGCAGTACTCACAACCTGCTGGTAAGAAATATCCATCTCCAGCTCCCTGACCATGCTAATCCTGATACTGGGGTGGAATCCCAAATAAACCGACGAACCCTCTCTCTAACTGTGGAAACCAATGCCGGTGTATGTCGGGCCAAATCACTGAAACGAACTGCATACTCTGACAAAGTCATAGCACCCTGGCGCAGCTGCTCAAACTTCGCGTTCCATATCTCCTTGAGGTTCTGAGGGACATACTCTCTCAAAAACATGTCTGAGAACTGAGTCCATGTAAGTGAAGCTACCTCAGCCAGACTACTCAACTCATAAGCACGCCAGCACTAATAGGCTGCTCCTTTAAGATGGAATGCAGTAAAGGAAACCCCACTCGACTCCGCTACACCCAGAGTACGGAGAGTACGGTGACACTCCTCTAGAAAACCCTGGCATCCTCTGATGCCAATCCAAAGAAGGTAGGAGGGTGATACTTCTTGTACCTCTCAAGTCTGAGCTGCTCCACCACAGAAACTGCTACCTTATCCTCGGGCTGAGATGGAGCTATTGGTTGCATCGATAAAATCTCTGGAACCTGGTCGACCTAAATCTATTGCTCTGGAGTACCGACGATGGGAGTCTGTGCTCCTCCTCTGGCCTGAGATGTGGCAGGAGCAAGTGGAATCAATTCGGCCTGAGCTAAGGTGCTGAATGATAAGTAGGGATTTTAACCTATTATTTTCTCTCTTTTACTCGTGTTTTAGGCCAAAAATGCTTGAAGGTATTCCCGAAAACTAATGAAATATGTTTGCTTACAGGAATTGTTAAAAATGAGACAAAGGAATCAAAATCAACTCACAAAGGAGTCAAAAGTTGAACAAAAACCAAGGCTGGGCAAAGAGGTCTGAAGCGCGGACCGCACAAATAATGTGCGACCGCGAAAGCTATGACGCAGCCGCGATCAAAATTATACGGTCCGTAAGAGGGAGATTCAGAGAGTGTGATTTTGGGCTAAGTAATGAGCACGGGCCGCACCAGAAATATGCGGCCGTGAAAGTCCTGCACGGCCGCGATTGAAATTACGCTGACCACGATTACTAAGATTCAGAGAGCTGACAACTTGAGCAAAAGAGAGAAGTGGGGACCGCACCAGAATTGTGCAGCCGCGGAAGTTCCTTGTGCGGCCGCAATCTAAATTATGCGATCCGCAAGATGAAGAATCAGAGAGTTGATTTCAAAGAACACGGACTAAATCACTTTTATGTGGCTGCATAATCTGGAGCGCGGCCACTCTTAGAATTACGCGGTCCGCAAAAGTTCAGCTCAAACCATATCCAAAAGAGAAGAACGCGGACCGCATCAGAATTATGCAGCCGCGAAAGCAAGAGTACGGCCGCACTCAGAATTACGCGGTCGCACAACCTCCACAGGGGCATTTTTGTCATATATTTTCAGCTTAGTATAAATAGAACATTTTATCATTTTTAGGGTATGTCACGTTATGTTATGTTTTGTATGAGCACCTGTGACGAGTGGTTTTACTGTTTTCGGAAATTTTTGTACTAGATTCACTTTTTAACATTAGATTTTCATTCCATAAATTAATATTATGGATTTTATCTTCATTTCATCTTTAATTTATGTTATTTCCATGAGTAACTAAACCCATAGCTAGGGTTGTGACCCAACCCTAGTGTGGGTATTTAATGGGTATTTGATTTCAGGGCTTGAATGTGAATGGGTTAGTGATATTTAGCCTAGTTATTACTATAACTCAAGAATTAATGGTTGCAAATATTGGTTCATGCCTTTATGACTTAGTCTCTACTTGAGAAAGAGGGACTAAATCTAGGAAAACTAGGCTAACAAGGAATTGGGGTGAACTCAAGAAATTGATAGCCCCAATTAAAGGGTTAAACCTAGAGATAGTAATACCCAACTTGAGCTAATATCACTTGATTTGCATGAATACCTATTTAGACTTGAGAAAGCCAAATAGGAAAAAATCACTCAAACTACCGAGAGATACAGAGTGAGTACCCGGGTGTGATAGCTGTATTACAATCCCAACTAATCAAGCTTGCCCTAGATTTTACTACTCATTAGATATCCACCTAGGTAGAAGTCACTACCCTCGTCTCTTTAAACATTTAAAAAACAACAACAAAAATATTGTCCTTAGTTTCAATTATTGCAATCTTTGGAGTAAAGTTAGAAATAGAAACACCAATTAAGTTTGTGAAAGTGAAATTAATGCCAAAATATGAAATTAACTTAGATATACATCTAATACCATATTCTAACTCCCTGTAAATTTGATCCCGGCCTTTGTTGGATATAATATTGCATCGACCGTCTCGCTACTCAATTGTGGTGTAGGTTTGGCATAGATCAATTTTTGTCCGCAACCATTTTTATGCGGACCGCGTCATTGAATCAGCTGCTGAGTTAGAAAAGGAAAAGAGTGCGGACCGCGCCAAAATTGTGCAGCTGCACTCATGTAAGTCGGTGGGCCAAAGTATAAATAGGACGTTTTGAGACTATTTACACTTTACACACTCTGACCTCTCAAGCATAGTGCACACTTTCTTGTTTTCAATCTCATCCCATATTCATCAATGGTTGATTTCCTACTACATTTCATTACTGGTACGTTAATTTAAATTAATTAATTTCATCTTTTTCTTTTATTTTCTCTTTGTTGTAGTTTTCTGTTTATCTAGGGTTAAATTCATGCCAAAAATGTGAATTGATGCTTAATTCTTGTTTAGAAACATATGGCTAGTGTTTGAATGCATAATGGGGTCTGGGGTTAGTAAACGTTATTGTTCAATTGCCACAAATCATGCCTAATTAGTGAAAAGCCTACTATTAATCGTACTTAAGTGCCACTCTAATTTGGATTTCGTGGCCGCACTCATTGTTGTGTGATTCACGCTAGGGTAGGCGGCCGCATACAAAATTGTGCGGTACGCTATACCCTAGGTTGAAAGCACTTGTCATTTATATGTTTTCACGGCCGCACTCAATTTTGTGCGGTCCGCGGTTGGTTTTCGCGGTCGCACAATTAAACTTCATAGACCTAACAAATCGATTATGTGGCCGCACACATTTTTGTGCGGTTCGCGATGGGTTTTCGCAGGCGCACTCAAAAGTATGCGGACCGCGCTGAGGTAACTTCAGAGAACCATTAGTCTGAGCCTGGGATTTTCGCGGCCGCCTCATTTTTGTGCGTTACGCGATGGGCAGTCCACGGCCGCACTCAACTTTGTGCGGTCTACACTGCCCTGTGCTGAGTAGCAGTGTCTTTCTTTCCAACTATAATTCAGTAACATATGTTGAACCCCAATTCTAACTGACTTTCACTACTTGTTTGTTGCAGACAATGGTGTGTTCACGTGGTCGAGTTAATACTTCCAAAGGGAGGCCAGAATCCTCCCGAGGTCGGGGTAGAGGAAAACCTAACATGCCACTATCAGTGTAGAAAGTTGAGGGTAAAACGACTACTCTTAGTAGACCACCTCCGGAATCCTTAGGCACCAGTCAATACCTACCATCTCGGGAAACGTCTGAGGGGGATTCTATACAACCACAACTGGGGGCACAATCACAATAATTCCCCGACAGATTCCGTTTAGCCGATGAACCTACCTCCTCCTCTAGTTCTTCTGATGGCTCGGAAGGAGGTAGTCAGGCATCCGAACCATCTTCCCCAACGGCTACAACACCTGCCCCAAAAGCTACTGCAATCACTTCTGAGCGACAATTCATAACGAAAGACCTAAGCTAGCACAATCCGAATATCCTAAAGCAATTTACGGAGATAAAAGGATGGAAATGGTTCAACTGCAGGATGCATGATGCAAATGAATACCTCGTCAAGGAATTTTATGCCAATGTTGCCCACATCAAAAAGAGTACAAAGGTGATGAAGGTACATAACTTGAAAATCCGGTCTGATGGCAACGCACTGAACACATATGTAGGGTTTGAAGATGTCGAGGCAGTGCAACACCTGGAAAAGCTAGCCTTGGGTGATGTAGTTCGCCCATGGCTAGCTGAGATACTCACTATTCCGGGGACAACACCTGCATGGCTCACAACAGGAGTTCAAATTGTCAGAGCCACCCTTAACTTTGAAGCAAAAGGGTGGGCAACATTCGTGTGCAGCCGTCTTGACCCGTGCCAGCATGAGAATGTCCTTCCACTCCCCCGGGCAGTATTGGTAGCTTCCATCATAGAAGGCTATCCTATTAATGTAGGAAACTTGATGTCCTACAACATCTCCAATGCAGTCTAGAAAGAAAAAATATTGTATCCCTACTCCAACTTCCTCACAGAGTATTTCCAAGACCAAGGGGTAGAGCTGAGACATTTTGATATGGAGGTGAATGCTAAAAAGCCTTTATCATGGTACCACCTCTAGGGAGCAGACAATCCTAAATTCATGGGTAAAGCCACTACCTCCACTGGCCAGTCTAAAGAGCCAGGGGTAGTGGCCACCGGGTCAGTTGCCGAGCCCTCCACAGCAGTCGGTACTTCTGCCTGAGCAACTGCCATGCCTCCTCCTTCCCCCGGACCTTCCCAATCAGTTCCATTGTCAGTGCCTACAGCTTCCACCTACCCTCAGACTGCACTGCGAATTTCACAGACACTATCCAGTCTCAACAACTGGATGGAAGCAGCTACCACAAAGCTAACTGCCATATCCAGTGCAGCACAACCTTCCGCCCCATCAGAGCTTCAGGTACCTCCATCAGTGGAGGACCCTTTGAAGAAGATTTTGGACAACAAGAAGAAGATCCGAGAGACTCTTGATACACATGGGAGTATTATCAAGGATTTGGGGAAGCAGATGAAGAAGATGCGTAAGCCTCGGGCATCTAAGGAGTCAGTAGAGAAATTGAGCAAAGAGGTTGAGAAGATTGCTTCTGCTGGTGATATTCCACTAGACCTGTTCATGGCGGAGACAGTTCCCGAAGCACATGCAGCAGTGCCCGAGGCATCAGATGCAGCAGCCGACCAGTCTAAGGAGCTGGCTACCATTACACACATGGCTGTAGAGCTGATTCAGATGCTCAACAACCTCGTAGTCCCCCAGTCAGAGGATGCGGAGATCCAGTTAGAGGATATAGAGGGTGTTGAGTACCCGATGCAGACAGAGACCACATAGGGAGTTTTCTCTACTCTCTACCCCTTTTTCCTGTTCTTATTTGTTATGAGCATTGAGGACAATGTTATTTTTTATTTAGGGGGTGGTCCATTTTGATTTGATGACATTTAGTATGTAATAACCATTATACTATTTTTCTTTATCTTCATTTTTATCGTTATTGATCTTTATTTTCACTTTTGGTATGTATATATTCTTACCATTCGACGTATATATTCATTTTCATTATGTATATATTCGCTTTACTTCATAACTTCTTTCGTTGTTTTTCCTTGTTAGCATAGCTTCTTATTTACTTTACTAGCTTTTTTTAAAGTTGTTAGCTTCTTTTTACGTTTTATATGAACAATAAACCTTTGGCTTTATTAATGCCACGGTTCTTTCCAAAGGTGGATGTAGTGTGAACCGGGTGGCTCTACCCAACGATGGATGGCGTGACAACCTTCTTAATAGATTGGGTCCTTTTTCTTTATGTTTTTGTATATATAGTAGAAATGAATACAAGTGTCTCAAGCAGGTTTCTCTTGGTACTAACACATTTACCTTCGACCTTATGGTTAGAAACAAGTTAATTGCAAAGAATAGCTCTAGTTGTGACCTTTAGACTCTTGTGATGACTAAAACAATCATCGAGTGGTTTCTTGGAACCATTTGTGATTTTCAATCTTAGCTAGGGTTATTGTGGGCCCTCGACTCTGTTCTCTTTAACAATCCAGCAGCTTGGGAGGTGAGGTATTGAATTGCAAGTCCAAGTTCCGTACCAAGAAGTCTAGAACTTGCCCTGAATGTTTGTTTAGGCAAAATTCTAAGTGTAGCTCGACTTGAGAAATGATTGTAGGCTCTCTTTGATCTAATGGAAACTTGAAAGCTTCTGTAGCCTGACAATGTGATATCCCTAGTCAACCCCTTTGAGCCGAATCCCTTTTTCATTCAATAGCCATGTTACAAGCCTTTATCCGTTTTATAATGACCTCTCTTGGCACCCAATCTTTCCTTAGCATTCTTGATACAATTGGCAAAAGCATAAGTTTGGGGGAGATATGAGTAATGTGAAAGTTATAAAAGGTACACACAAACAAAAGTGACATGGAAAAGGAAGAAAAGCCAAAAAGAAATATGCCAGAAAGAAAGTGAATAAAGTAGAAAGTTAAAGGGATTCAAAGAAAGCAAGGACGAAAAGCATGGAGTGCTTAGAAAAGGAGAAAAATGATTGTCATGAGCAAGAATAAGTGACATTATGTATCTCTAGTTCCCCTAAGGAAGAAGAAAATGACTCCAAGAGTCAAGAAAGTATGAGCCAAAAAGAGGAAATGGAGTGCTTAAGGAAAGATGAAACCATCATATACCTATAAATCCTACCTTGATCCAAAAGCCTTCATTATGTTCCCGCAAAAGCCCTATATGATTTCAAGTTGAGTGAGCTTACATTAGTGGTGATTTACATAAGGGGAAAGCTTATGGTACTTAGAGCATGACTTGTGACATTCTTTTGAGAGAGATGGGTGCACTTCTTTACAATCCTTGTTTTGAGTGTTATATTCTAAAGTGAGATTTGCTCATGGAGAGTAGAGGAGGAGGAATTTGGGTTCCACAATGACCTACGTGTTAGAGCGAGCTTCCTAGGTGAATTAAGTCAACTCTTGATGCTCCAGTGTCACATTAAAACTATGGTACTCAAAAGGTCAAAACATGGTGTTGTTGATAATTCATTAGTGTTGAGGGAAATTGTTAGCCCCAATTGATGCATGATTGATTCACCTTGGGCGAGCTGAAATATCTTTTTTTCTAGTGGAAGTGGGAATTACCCTATTTGCTTGAGGACAAGCAAAAACTTAAGTTTGGGGAGTTGATAAGTAGGGATTTTAACCTATTATTTGCTCTCTTTTACTCGTGTTTTAGGCCAAAAATGCTTGAAGGTATTCCCGAAAACTAATGAAATATGCTTGCTTGCAGGAATTGTTCAAACTGAGGCAAAGGAATCAAAATCAACTCACAAAGGAGTCAAAAGTTGAACAAAAACCAAGGCTGGGCAAAGAGGTCTGAAGCGCAGACCACACAAATAATGTGTGGCCGCGAAAGCTATGACACGGCCGCAATCCAAATTATGCGGTCCGCAAGAGGGAGATTCAGAGAGTGTGATTTTGGGATAAGTGATGAGCGCGGACCGCACCAGAAATATTCAGCCGCGAAAGTCCCTGCGCGGCCGCAATTGAAATTACGCGGACTGCGATTACTAAGATTCAGAGAGCAGACAACTTGAGCAAAAGAAAGAAGTGCGGACCGCACCTGAATTGTGCGGCCGCAATCTAAATTATGCGGTCCGCAAAATGAAGAATCGGATATTTGATTTCAAAGCACGCGGACCGCATCACTTTTATGCGACTGCAAAATCTGGAGCGCGTCCTCTCTTAGGATTACGTGGTCCGTGAAAGTTTAGATCAACCCAGATCCAAAAGAGAAGAACCCGGACCGCATCAGAATTATGCGGCTGCAAAAGCAAAAGTGCGGCCGCACTCAGAATTACACGGCCGCACAACCTCCGCAGGGGCACTTTTGTCAGATATTCTTAGCTTAGTATAAATAGAACTTTTTATCATTTTTAGGGTATGTCAGGTTATGTTATGTTTTGTATGAGCACCTATGACGACTGGTTTTACTGTTTTCGGATATTGTTGTACTAGATTCACTTCTTAATATTAGATTTTCATTCCATAAATTAATATTATGGATTTTATCTTCATTTCATCTTTAATTTATGTTATTTCCATGAGTAACTAAACCCATAGCTAGGGTTGTGACCCAACCCTAGTGTGGGTATTTAATGGGTATTTGATTTCAGGGCTTGAATGTGAATGAGTTAGTGATATTTAGCCTAGTTATTACTATAACTCAAGAATTAATGGTTGCAAATATTGGTTCATGCCTTTATGACTTAGTCTCTACTTGAGAAAGAGGGACTAAATCTAGGAAAACTAGGCTAACAAGGAATTGGGGTGAACTCAAGAAATTGATAGCCCCAATTAAAGGGTTAAACCTAGAGATAGTAATACCCAACTTGAGCTAATATCACTTGATTTGCATGAATACCTATTTAGACTTGAGAAAGCCAAATAGGAAAAAATCACTCAAACTACCGAGAGATACAGAGTGAGTACCCGGGTGTGATAGCTGTATTACAATCCCAACTAATCAAGCTTGCCCTAGATTTTACTACTCATTAGATATCCACCTAGGTAGAAGTCACTACCCTCGTCTCTTTAAACATTTGAAAAACAACAATAAAATTATTGTCCTTAGTTTCAATTATTGCAATCTTTAGAGTTAAGTTAGAAATAGAAACATCAATCAAGTTTGTGGAAGTGTAATTAAAGCCAAAACTTGCAATTAACTTATATATACGCCTAATCCCATATTCTAACTCCCTGTGGATTCGATCCCGACCTTTGTTGGGTTTATTATTGCATCAACCGCCTCGCTACTCAATTGTGGTGTAGGTTTGGCATAGATCAATTTTTGGCCGCAGCCATTTTTATGCGGACCGCGTCATTGAATTAGCAGCTGAATTAGAAAAGGTAAAGAGTGCAGACCGCTCCAAAATTATGCGGCCGCACTCAGGTAAGTCGGTGGGCGAAAGTATAAATAGGACTTTTGGAAACTCTTTACACTTTACACACTCTGACCTCTCAAGCACAGTGCACACTTTATTGTTTTCAATTTCATCCCATATTCATCAATTGTTGATTTCCTACTATATTTCATTACTGGTATGTTAATTTAAATGAATTAATTTAATCTTTTTCTTTTCTTTTCTCTTTGTTGTAGTTTTCTGTTTATCTAGGGTTAAATTCATTCCAAAAATGTGAATTGATGCTTAATTCTTGTTTAGAAACATGTGGCTAGTGTTTGAATGCATAATAGGGTCTGGGGTTAGTAGTCGTTATTGTTCAATTGCCACAAATCATCCCTAATTAGTGAAAATCCTAGTATTAATCATACTTAAGCGCCACTCTGATTTGGATTTCGCGGCCGCACTCATTTTGTGCGGTCCGCGCTAGGGTAAGTGGTCGTATACAAAATTGTGCGGTCCTCTATACCCTAGGTTAAAAGCACTTGTAATTTCAAAGTTTTTGCGGCCGCACTCAATTTTGTGCGATCCGCGGTTGGTTTTCGCGATCGCACTCAATTTTGTGCGGTCCGCACAATTACACTTCAGAGACCCAACAAATCGATTATGCGACCGCACTCAATTTTGTGCGGTCCGCGATGGGTTTTCACTGCAGCACTCAAAAGTATGCGGACCACGCTGAGGTAATTTCAGAGAACCAGTAGTCTGAACCAGGGATTTTTGCAGCCGCACTCATGTTTGTGCGGTCCGCGATGGGCACTCCACGGCTGCACTCAATTTTGTGCGGTCTGCACTGCCCTGTGCTGAGAAGCAGTGTCTTTCTTTTCAACTGTAATTCAGTAACACATGTTGAACCCCAATTCTAACTGACTTTCACTACTTGTTTGTTTCAAACAATGGTGCGTTCACGTGGTCGAGTTAATACTTCCAAAGGGAGGCTAGAATCCTCCCAAGGTCGGGGTAGAGGAAAACCTAACATTCCACTATCAGTGTAGAAAGTTGGAGGGCAAAACGACTACTCTCAGTAGACCACCTCCGGAATCCTCAGACACCAGTCAATACCTCCCATCTCGGGAAACGTCTGAGGGGGATTCTATACAACCACAACTGGGGGCACAATCACAACAATTCCCCGACAGATTCCGTTTAGTCGATGAACCTACCTCTTCCTCTAGTTCTTCTGATGGCTCGGACGGAGGTGGTCAGGCATCCGAACCATCTTCCCCACCGGCTACAACACCTGCCCCAAAAGCTACTGCAATCACTTTTGAACGACAATTCATAACAAAAGACCTAAGCTAGAACAATCCGAATACCCTAAAGCAATTTACGGAGAGAAAAGGATGGAAATGGTTCAACTGCACGATGCATGATGCAAATGAATACCTCGTCAAGGAATTTTATGCCAATGTTGCCCACATAAAAAAGAGTACAAAAGGTGACGAAGGTCCAGAACTTGAAAATCCGGTCTGATGGCAACGCACTGAACACATATGTAGGGTTTGAGGATGTCGAGGCAGTGCAATACCTGGAAAAGCTAGCCTTGGGTGATGCAGTTTGCCAATGGCTAGTTGAGATAATCGCTATTCCGGGGACAACACCTGCATGGCTCATAGCAGGAGTTCAAATTGTCAGAGCCAACCTTAACTTTGAAGCAAAAGGGTGGGCAACATTTGTGTGCAGCCGTTTTGACCCGTGCCAGCATGAGAATATCTTTCCACTCCTCCGAGCAGTATTGGTAGCTTCCATCATGGCAGGCTATCCTATTAATGTAGGAAATTTGATGTCCTACAACATCTCCAATGCAGTCCAGAAAGATGAAAGATCATATCGCTACCCCAACTTCCTCACAGAGTATTTCCAAGACCAAGGGAGCGCGGGTGCCTGGTCATCAGATCCGCCTGTACATGTCCTCACCATGTGTGAGAGAATAGAAAACAAAAGTTTAGAATTTCTAAGTCAACAATTTTGCACGACAAGGAATCACTGAACTGTAATTTTTCCTAACAGTTCCATAGCCTCCTGAAGATAAGTACAGATGTCTCCGTACATATCTGCGAGACTCTAATAAACCGGCTCATGACTCACGACACCTATGAACCTAGAGCTCCTATACCAGCTTGTCACGACCCAAACTCCCTCCGTATAACATCGTGACAGCACCTAATCTCTACGACTAGGTAAGCCTAACAAATTGCAGAAAATAACAAAATGAAAGTAAAACTTAGCAACTAACAGCAGTGGATAACTTAATAACTGGTAACAATGCCGCTCAGCATTTACAATAACCAACACCCTAGTAATACACAGTATTCCCAAAATCCGGAACATCGTAAGTCACAAGCTACAGAAGGAAACTAGTATCTCTATACACCAAAGTTTAACAAAAGAAGTACGGAAGGTAAACAATATGTGAGAGAATAGAGGGGGGACTCCGAGGTTTGCAGATGCGACAGATGTACCTTAAAGTCCTTGTACAATAGTAAGCACTCTCAGCTAGTAGCGGGGCTGATAAGAAGTACCTGGATCTGCACATAAAACATGTGCAGAAGAGTAGCATGAGTACACCACAACGGTACCTAGTAAGTGCCAAGCCTAACCTCGGTCGAGTAGTGACGAGGTCAGGTCATTCCCATTGGTGAATAATTAATAAGGCAGGAGAATATACAGTATAATAAGAGACTAGAATTTAACAAAAGGAAACACAGCAAGGCAACAGTACAACACAAAGGGGTAAACAGTAGGGGATCTCTCGAGATACCGTCTCGTAGTCCCAAAATAAATATACAAGGAGAACTCCCGAGGTACCGCCTCTTAGTCTCAAAACTAAATATACATGGAGAACTCTTGAGGTACCGCCTCGTAGTCTCAAAAGTAAATGTGCAGGGAGAACTCCTGAGGAACCGCCTCGTAGTCTCAAAAGTAAATATACAGGGGAATTCCCGAGGAACTAACTCGTAATCTCAAAAGTAAATATACAGGGAGAACTTCCGAGGTACCGCCTCGTAGTCTCAAAAGTAAATGTGCAGGGAGAACTTCTGAGGAACCGCCTCATAGTCTCAAAAGTAAATATACAGGGAGAACTTCCGAGGTACCGCCTCGTAGTCTCAAAAGTAAATGTGCAGGGAGAACTTCTGAGGAACCGCCTCATAGTCTCAAAAGTAAATATACAGGGAGAACTTCCGAGGTACCGCCTCGTAGTCTCAAAAGTAAATGTGCAGGGAGAACTTCTGAGGAACCGCCTCATAGTCTCAAAAGTAAATATACAGGGAGAACTTCCGAGGTACCGCCTCGTAGTCTCAAAAGTAAATGTGCAGGGAGAACTTCTGAGGAACCGCCTCATAGTCTCAAAAGTAAATATACAGGGAGAACTTCCGAGGTACCGCCTCGTAGTCTCAAAAGTAAATGTGCAGGGAGAACTTCTGAGGAACCGCCTCATAGTCTCAAAAGTAAATATACAGGGAGAACTTCCGAGGTACCGCCTCGTAGTCTCAAAAGTAAATGTGCAGGGAGAACTTCTGAGGAACCGCCTCATAGTCTCAAAAGTAAATATACAGGGAGAACTTCCGAGGTACCGCCTCGTAGTCTCAAAAGTAAATGTGCAGGGAGAACTTCTGAGGAACCGCCTCATAGTCTCAAAAGTAAATATACAGGGAGAACTCCCGAGCAACTGCCTCGTAGTATCAAAAGTAAATATACAGTGAGAACTCGCGAGGTACCGCCTCGTAGTCTCAAAAGTAAACACACAACTCAAACCTATAAATACAACAGTTAACAGCAAGATTTCTACAGTTATACTGATAAAGAATAAGGAAAAATAGGAAATCAACTAGCCATGCTTCACAGAGTTTAAATAAGCAGTTAAAGCACGTAGACATGCGATATTAGACTAAAAAGGATAAATACACATATTGGAGTAGCTCAATTAAGAATGAAAACAGACTAACACTTATTTAGACGGTATAACTCAAATTAAAGGAAAAACAGGTTGCTACTCGGGAAAATTAATCGGGTTTTACAACAAATAACCTGTGTACATACTCGTCACCTCACGTACACGGCGCTCATATATCACAGCAGTACCTAAATCCTAAGGGGATTTCCCCCACACAAGGTTAGGTAAGCCACTTACCTCGAACCAAGCTCAATCAATCGGTAACAATGCCTTTTCCATGAATATCTGACTCCGAATGGCCCAAATCTAGCCAAAATAAATTACATACCATAAATACAACTATAAGAAACTAATCTAATTAATGAAATCAAAGCTAAAGCAAGAAATTAGAAAATAGCCCCAAAAAGTCGACGCGGGACCACTTCTCGGAATCGGGTAAAAGTCACAAAATATGAACACCCATTCACTCACGAGCTCATTCGTACCAAAATTATCTAAATCCGATATCAAAATCCCAATCAAAACACTAATTCATCCCAAATTTCTCAACTAAATTCCTTAATTAAATGATGAAATCAACTATAGATTAGTGGAATATAACCATAAACGAGTTAAGAATCATTACCCCAAAGTTCTCTCTCAATAATCCTTGAATTATCGCCTCAATCCGAGCTCTCAAAGACCCAAAATGAAAATGAGATCAAACCCTCAAAATTTCCCCTTTTCTACCTAGCGATCTCACACCTGCGGACCTTTAGTCGCATCTGCAATGACGTACCTGCGAAAATTCCATCGCAGGTGCGGAAAAGACTTAAGAGCACTGGGTCTACTTCTGCGTTGAGGTGGCCGCACCTGCACGCCGGCTTCTGCATTCCTTTCACCGCTCCTGCAAGTCCGCTTCTGCGAGACTCTGACCGCTTTTGCAGTCCCAGCTGGGCAGGCTCATAATCGCTTCTGTGGCTCGATGGCCGCTTCTGTGGTGCCACATTTGCGGCCCAAAATGCGCAGGTGCAATTTCACTAGGTGCAGCAAATTCAGCCAATCCAACATATTTCCAAATGATCCGTTAACCACCCAAAATCAACCCGAGGCCCCTGGGACCTCAACCAAATATACCAACAAGTCCTAAAACATTATACGAACTTAGTCGAGCCCTCACATCATATCAAACAATGCTAAAAACATGAATCGCCCTTCGATTCAAACTTAACGAACTTTGAAACTTCAAACTTCTAAAACTGATGCTGAAACCTATCAAACCACGTCTGATTGACCTCAAATTTTGCACACGAGTCATATTCAGCCTTACAGACCTACTCCAACTTCCGGAATCGAAATTCGACCCCGATATCAAAAAGTTCACTACCGGTCAAAATCTCCAAAAATTCGACTTTTGCCAATTTAAACCTAAATCAGCTCCGGACCTCCAATTTACAGTCTGAACATGCTCCTAAGTACAGAATCACCCAACGGAGCTAACAGAACTGACGAAACTCTATTCCGGAGTCGTCTTTACATAGTTCCAACTATAGTAAAAACTCCGAAGACTTAAGATTCCATTTAGGGACTAAGTGTCCCAATTCACTCCGAAACTACAACAACAACCTCCCGTCAAGTCACGTAAGCAGAAAAGGATACGGGGAAAGCAGTAAATAGGGAATTGGGGCTATAACTCTCAAAACGACCGGCTGGGTCGTTATAAAGTGTCATCCATCTCAACCCCTATTTTTGAATCTTCATCCATAAAAGGAGCAAGATCTTCTACAAACGCACCCGAAGGAGAAAGCGATGTTGCTGAAAAGATTAAGAAAACTCTATCTCTTCTTAAGCTCTCTAGATTCAAGAACTTTGTTGTGAAGTAAGATGATTATATTTCAAGTGATGGATCCTCCCCACTTACACCGCTTAGCATGAGCTAATCGAGGATCAATCTATGTGACAATCCATGCTACTCTCCATTGTCCACAATAATCATGCAAGCAATGGTGACAAACGCTTCATCCGTGGAAGAGCAACTAGCAAACTTGACATAAGCAATTGCTGGATTGACCAAGTGCATGCAAAATCAAGATACTAAAATTGATAAGTTAACAGATAGGGTAGGACTCTTGATGGAAGAAGAATCCAGCCATGGACTTAGCAAGCGCCTAGAAGATCAAGGGATTGATCCTCCCCCACGACAAGTTATATCTACCAACGAAATTTCAGTCTCTTCGGTAGGGATTATTCCAATCAATCAACTAAAAGATTTCATTGAAGGAACTAAAAAAGTTAAATATGAACTTGCTGCCAAGTCCTCTCTTACTTATGCAAAGCTGTACACGACAAGGATCGCTATGTTGAAGATGCATGTAGGCTATCAACCTTCAAAGTTTCAACAATTTGATAGAAAAGGCAATCTAAAGCAACATGTGGCGCACTTGTTGAGAGGTGCAACAATGTTGGGACCTATGGGGATTAAATTGTCAAGAAGGTTTTCCGCTCACCAAAAGAAAATACTTTTGATTGGTACACAGACCTCGGGGATGGATCTATTAATAGCTGGGATCGACTAGAGCAAGAGTTACTCAATTGCTTTTATAGCATGAGACATACTATGAGCATGATAGAACTTACAAATACTCATACAAAAGGGTGAACCAGTTATCGACTTTATCAATCGTTGGAGGAATGCAAGCCTCAACCACAAAGACATGCTTAGTGAAGCTTTGAGCATAAAAATGTGCATCCAAGGAATGCATTGGGGACTGCCATACATCTTACAAGGTATCAAACCAAGTACATTTGAAGAACTTGCAACTCGTGCCTATGACATGGAATTGAGCATGGCCTTCACTGGATATGAAAGGCTAACCATCTATGAGCCTCACAAAGGGAACGACAAGTAAGTAGTCAGGAAATGGATCAAGTTCATACCCAAGTCTGAAAGCAAAGAAGATATGAATGTGAACTCATCACTTGTGAAGTTCACGATGAAGGTAAGCAAGAAGCAGAGTGTGAAATCAACTTGTTTTCAAAATAATCCAAGTGGAAAGTTGACTCTAAATGAAATTCAAGAAAAAGAGAATCTATTTCTAGATTATGATGTGCCTCCAATTTTTGAAAAGCTTCTCGAGTTAAAGTTTATTGAACTTCCAGAGATGAAGCGACCTAATGAAGATGGGAAACCTGATGATCCAAATTACTGCAAATATCATCGACTTGTGAATCATTCTCTTGAGAAACACTTTGTCTTTAAGGACAAATTATGGACTTGGCTCGTGAAAAGAAGATCGTTCTTGAAGATAAGAAGGGAAGTACGAACTAAGTCTATCACCTTTGGCTCATTCAGTCTAGATGAGCTACGCAATTTAAAATAAATCAAAAATGAAGAATTACTGGAGAATAAAAAGTCAAAGTAGATCAGCCTGATAATGATTTAGGCGTCACAAAAGAAGCCCACAAAAAGAATCAACAGAACCACCAACAAGGAAAATGATGGAAAACAAACCAAGGAAACATAATCCAGTTAAGCATTTGAAGAAATCAAAAGTAGAAGTGCACCACCCTTAAAAGCCACGACATCCAGTGACCTTGGAGGAGTTCTTGCCAAGTTGGTTCCGCACAAAGATTTCCCATGATGGTATTTAGGCCTCTTGTTGCAATGCTGATAGAGGGGAAGAAAAAAGTGAAGACCTACCATTGGCACTATCTTCGGAAAGGATCATTGAGTCCATTCATCAAGAAGTTAATGCTTGCGAGGAAAACATTATACTTACAAATGACGATCTTCTACTAGGTGAAAATCCCCATAACTACCCATTATACCTAGTTGGCTATATGCAAGATGAAAGGGTAAATCGAAATTTGGTTGATGGAGGATTCTCAGTGACTATTTTTCCAATTCGCACGGTGAAAGAACTTGGCATCCCTATGAACAAACTCTTGAAAAGTCATTTGATGATTAAGGATTCAACCGGGGGGGAGAAGATCCATAGGCGCGATCAGGTTAGGAATTACCATTGAAAATATGTAATCAAGTACATGGCTACATGTGATCGATGCAAAGACTTCGTACAACATCTTGCTTCGAAGGCCTTGTGTCACGACACAAAATCGAACTAGTCGTGATAGAACCTAACCCAACCCGCTAGGTAAGCCAATTCACAAAAACACAATCCGAATGAGATTAATGATAAATATATGATGGAATAACTGAACGTTTATACAATAACCCAGGGACTGGTAGTACAAGTCATGAGCCACTAAGACTTTAAATTTACAAAGCTGGTATGAAATAATATTAACAACATGTTTTTGAAATATGTATAAACAAAACTCAAATCTAAACTACCAAGAACAAATGTTAGCTATGTATGGAAGTCAGGTATGTCTTTAATGTCAGCTCCCGCCGTACACAGCAACATCAGGTCCAAGATCTGCACCCAAGGTGCAGAAGTGTAGTATGAGTACAACCGACCCCATGTACTCAATAAGCATCCTAACTAACCTTGACGAGGTAATAGAAGCAAGAACTATAAATGATACTCAATGATCATTTGTGCAGTTCATAAATTCAACAAGTATAGAACAGATATATGCTCAAATCAGGTAAATCACAGGTAAAAACCACCTTTGTGCTCAAAATTCCTTGTTTTAAAGTGTTATACTCAGTCAGTAATATATCATATAAGGAGATATACAAGTAAATCAGATAAACAATCATGTGCAAAGTGTGCTATCATACTTCAAATCGGCAAATTTTATCACATAAATAGCGATTACCAAGGTTATATTAGCCTCTTTGTAACCTCAAACATGGCTCAAATGGTTCACAACAATGTTACAAATATGAGGAACAATATAGCTTAAAGCTTAACAGTCAATTCTAGGCATATCATAGCCTAAGCACTACCCCGAGAATAGATAAATACCATGGTGCTGGCATATGGGCTCAAACCCCCCACATATGCGCACCCATAGCATGTAGCTATCACAAATAACTCAAGCAACTAGTGCCTCAACCAAGTTTAGATAATATACTTACCTCAAACAAGCAAAAACAAATATCGAGTAAGCCAAACAACACTCTAGAAATGACATCCCACGCGTATCAACCTCTGAACGGCTCGAAACTATCCAAAAGCAAATCAAAAATATCAAATAATGCCATAGGAGACAAATCCAATCGATAAAGGTCGAATCTTTAATCAAAACTCAAAATCAATCAAAAAGTCAAACTCGGCCCCGCACCTCAGAACCCGACAAAACTCATAAATTGCGATAACTCATTCAATTACGAGTCCATCCATACTAATTTCACTCAAATATGACTCTGTATCGATGTTCAAAACTCAAATAATCACTTTAGAAAAGTTTAGACAAAACCCTCAATTTCTCTTTTGAAATCATCAATAAAATGCAAAAATCGAAGATGGAAGCATAGAATATAATCAAAACCGAGTTAAAAACACTTACCCTAATCCATGTGGTTAAAACCGCCTCTAAAATAGTCCAAATCCGAGCTCCAAAACTCAAAATATGATAAAATGACCAAAACCTTCGAATAGAGTACTTTATAAACACTGCCCCAGGAATACTCTTCGCGAACGCAAAAGGGCCCTTGCGTTCCCGATGAACAAAAACTCACCACAACAAAATGACTATACGCATTCGTGGCATAGTCCTCATGAACACGATATACAACAAACCCAGACCTTCACAAATGCGGCAATTACTTCGCGAATGCGAAGACATTTCCTCTAGCTCCCAACTCCTTAATATGAACGCGACACTGTAGTACGAACGCGGAACACAATCAACTTTACGTTTCACGAACACGTGCCACATATCGCGTCTGCGATGAACAAATTCACAGTAGACTAAAAATACACTTCGCGGTCGCGAAGAACACCAAAGGCAACAAGTAACAATAGAAAACCAACAATACCATGGCCCAAAATGGCCTGAAACTCGTCCGAAACTCACCCGAGTCTCTCGGGTCCCCGTCCAAACATACCAACAAGTCCCAAATTATAATACAAACCTACTCAAGGCCTCAAATCACATATAACAATATCAAAACCATGAATCGCACCTCAAATCGAACTTAATGATCTTTTGAACTTTTAACTTCCAAAACTCGTGCCGAACCATATCAAATCAACCCGGAGTGACATAAACATTTGCACACAAATCCCAAATTGTCAACTCCCAGTCAGACTTATGAATATTCTCAAACCTTCAAATTGTCAACTTTCGCCAATTAACGTCCAAACCTTCAAGAAACATCCAAATGCAAATCCGGACATACATCCAAGTCCAAAATCACTATCCGGACCCAACGGAACCATCAAAACACCGATCCGTAGTCAAATACACAAAAGTCAAACTTGATCGACTCTTCCAACTTAAAGCTTCCTAGTTGAGAATCATTCTTTCAAATCAATCCTGAATCACTTGAAAACCAATACTGATGATTCATACAAGTCATAATACATCATATGAAGCTACTCAAGACTTCAAACAGCTGGATGGAATGCAAATGCTCAAAATGACCGGTTACACCTTGGATACACGAGAATAAAGTGGTGCCATCTACCTACCATCAATGTTCGAAGTACTACGAGGGTGATGTCGAGAAGAAGATAGTTGCTGATGATAAGCCATTCACCAAGGCTGAGTCACACTTCCCCGATGCAAAGTTCTACTTGAAAAACCACATTGTGAAGGAGCTAAAAATTGATGATATCAAGAAGAGAAAGAATGACGAGTCCACGAGTAAAATAGCTGAGGTGACTGCTGGTAAAGCCAAAGTTTCTGTTGAGGAGGTGCACCCTATCTCAAATAAATCTCATAGAGGGAACATCGTGTCTTATGGAAAGAAAGTAACTCCTACGCTCCGCTATGTCCCTTAAAAGAAGAAAGAGGAGGGTGAATCATCCAATCTCCAAACTAATATGCTAAGGGGATTAACTCTTACGATCAAATGAATTGAGGTAGTAAAGCTATCCTCAATGCTACTTGAAGGGTTCGTTGCCCAAAATCATTCACAGAATATGGCACTCCCTACAAAGCGTACAAACAAAGGTTTTGATCCTACATGCTATTTGCAAAAGCTGGATATAATCCCAATGAGCCGTCAAAATTAAGGAAGCTCCCATCAGAAGTTGCTCACGGGCAGCCATGTGAAGGTCTGGGATACAAGAAACCGTCAACATTTCACATATTCATAAAAAGAGCAAGCAACAATTATATCACTATAGAAAATGAATCTACCGCTTCTAACAGGCCTTCTATCTTTGATTAACTTGGAAAACCAATTGTGGGGACTTATGTATTAGATAGATTGAGTCCATTAAAGAAGGGGAACAAGTTCCAAGGAAATTATCGAAATACAAGAAAACCTATTTCGCCTAGAATCCAGAAGATCTCTAAGGATTTCCAAAGTCTGGTTCCTTCTAGAATTAGACGACATACAAAACTCATGGTTTCGGGTGATAAGGTACTGAAGGTAAAGCCATACATTGTGGTCTACACTAAAGAATGTGATGAAGATGAAGAAAGTGTGGGTTCTTTATATCATGTTACTACACTAGACGAGCAAAGTACTTCATCTCTAATGGAGGATGATAAGAAATTAGAGAATCTTTCATTATGTTATCACATATCATTCAATGATGGGAACCCTCAAGAAGATGAAGATGCAAAAGATGCTCCGCTGGAACTTGAAGAAGGGGTGAAGACAACAGTTGATTCCTTAAAAGAACTCAATCTTGGTATTGATAAAGAACCAAGGCCCACCTACCTAAGTGCTTTACTAGAAATTGATGAAGAAAGCACTTATATTGAGTTACTTAAGGGGTATAGGGATGTCTTTGCTTGGAGTTATAAAGAGATGTCTGGCTTGGACCCCAAAGTAGCATTCCATAACCTTGCATTCAAGAATGGTGCCCGTCCTGTTAAGCAAGCCCAAAGGCGCTTTAGGCCGGACTTGGTTCCCCTGATTGAAACCAAAGTTAACAAACTGATCGAACCTGGATTTATTCATGAAATTAAATACCCAACGTAGGTTTCAAGTATTGTTCCCGTGAGAAAGACAAATAGCCAAATTCGAGTGTGCGTTGACTTCAAGAATCTCAAAAATGCATGTCCCAAAGATGAATTTTCATTTCCTATTCCAGAGTTGAGATTGATGTACTACTGGTTATGAGGCAATGTCTTTCATGGATGGTTCGTCGGGCTATAACCAAATTCGTATGACACCAAACGATGAAGAGCTTACTGCATTCCGCACCCCCAAGGGTATTTATCTACCAGGTAATGCCTTTTAGCTTGAAGAATACCGGTGCTACTTACCAACAGTCTATGTAGAATATTTTTGATGACCTTCTCTACAAGAATGTCGAATGCTATGTTGACAACTTGGTGGTAAAATTAAGAAAGAGGAGCGACCATTTGAAAAACTTGAGAATTGTGTTTTAGATGCTCCGGAGGTACCAACTTAAGATGAATCCATTGAATTATGCCTTTGGAGTTACTTCTAAAAAGTTCCTTGGTTTCATTGTCTGGTATCGAGGGATCGAAATTGATCAAGCCAAAGTAGATATAATTTTGAAAATGCCTGAGCCTCGGGATGTTCATGAATTGAAAAGTCTGCAATTAAAGCTAGCATACCTTAGGAGATTCATCTCAAACCTAGCTGGGAGGTGCCAACCATTCAATCTCCTCATGAAAAAAGGCATTCCTTTCAAGTGGGACCAAGCTTGTAGTAATGCCTTTGAAAGTATTAAAACTTACTTGATAAAGCCTCTAGTTTTGGCAGCCCCTATACCTGAAAAGCCGTTGATACTATACATTTCGGCACAAGAAAGGTCTGTTGGAGCGATGTTGGCCTAAGAAAATAGTAAAGGGAAAGAAAACTCGCTTTACTACTTGAGCAGGATGATGACACCAAATGAGCTGAATTATTCACCAATCAAAAAGTTATGTTTGGCGCTAGCCTTCTCAATCCAAAAGTTGAAGCACTACTTTCAAGCTCATGTCGTTCATCTTGTTTCTAGAGAAAATCCCATCAAGTTCATGATGTCAAAATTTGTCCTTAGTGATCGATTAGCAGGGTGCTCCCTCGAGTTTCAACAATTTGAAATTGTATACATCTCTCAAAAGGCTATAAAAGGACAAACGTTAGCAGACTTCTTGGAAGATCACCCTATACCTGATGATTAGGAGCTTACTAACGAATTACCTGATGAGAACACAATGGTCATTGAAGTTCAACCTCCATAGAAGATGTACTTTGATGATGCTGCACAGGAGCTGGTGCTGGTGTAGTACTTGTCACTTCTCAAGGTGAGGTTCTTCCCTACTCTTTTATGTTAACGCAACTCTGTTCTAATAACATTATTGCGTATCAAGCATTAATACCTTGGCTTAAATGCCCATATCATGATTATGCAAAATAATTAATAGGAAGAATATGTGACGTGACTATTCAATATGTGCCTAGAAAAGAAAACAAGAAGGCTAATGCTTTAGCCGCTCTAGCTTCTTCGTTAACTCTGCCTGATCAAGCACAGGTTACTATCTACAAAAGATGGGTAGTACCGCCGCCAAATTTGGGTGAGAGTAAGGAAAACGAAGTAGAGAATGTTATCGATGTTTATGAAGTTGATAAGGAAGATTGGCGACAACCCATCATTAACTACTTGAGCTATGGGATACTTCTAGAAAATCCAAGAAGATGGACTGAAATCTTCCATCACGCATCGCGTTTCCTCAACTACAAATATGCTTTACACAGAAGATCATTTGAGGGAGTACTCTTGCGATGTTTAAGGGAAGATGAAGCACTCCAAGCTTTGCAAGAAGCACATTCTGGGGTATATGGATCACATCAGTCTGGACCAAAGCTACACGTCCATATAAAACGGATGGGATATTATTGGCCAATGATGGTAAAATATTGCTTGGAATATACTCGAAGATGCAAGGTTTTCCAGTTCAATGCAAATTTTATTCATCAGTCTCCTGAACTGCTATATCCGACTATTGCATCATGGTTATTCTACACTTGGGGATTGGATATTGTTGGACGGATACCAAAATATTTTGGTTGACATTTGTATATCTTGTCCGCAACCAATTACTTCTTAAAATGGGTGGAAGTTGTTGCTCTTAAGGAAGTAAAGAAGGAGAATGTTGCAAATTTCACCCGAGTAAATATCATATATCTCTTTGGCATTCCCTGCTACATAATAACGGATAATGGCAAGCCATGAGACAATAGGTTAATGAAAAATATTAGTAATCTTTTTTGCTTCAAGCAACATAACTCTTCTATGTACAATGATGCCGCCAATGGTCTAGCTGAGGAATTCAACAAGTCTCTATGCAACTTGTTAAGAAAGTCATCTCTAAATCTAAATGAGATTGACATGACCGTATTGAAGAAGCTCTATGGGCATTTAGGACAAATCACTGCACACCAACACAAGCAACCCCTTATTCACTTGTCTATGAAATCGAAGCCATTTTGCTACTCGAGCATCAAATACCTTCATTACTATTAGCTATTCAAGAAGAGATCACTGATAAAGAAATGCTCGACTTCGACTAGCAGAGTTGGAGGCTCTTGATGAGAATAGGCTGGAAGCTCAATAGAGTTTTGAATATTATCAAGCTCGGTTGTCTCGCATATTCAATAAAAGAGTTCGACCAAGGTTCTTTCAAGTAGGAGATCAAGACCTTGCCATATGAAGACCCATTATTACTTTCCATAAACTTGTGGTTAAGTTCACTTCAAAATAGGATGCGCCATATGTTGTGCAAGAAGCTTACTCAAGTAGGGATTAATGGTTGATGCATATGGCATGAGAATCGACCCTATCAATGGGAAATTTTTTAAAAAGTATTATCCCTAAAGTTGCTACCCTCCTAGATGCACGAGCCTAAATTGTATGTCATGAAGCTCTTCAAGTTTGAGCAAAATCTTCAAGTTGCAAAGCTCATCAAAATACGAGCCTAAATTGCAAGTCAATGTGATCCTTAACGTAAGAGCATAAACTGCATGTTAATCATGGCCTGCACGAGTATAAACTATGTACGGCCCAACAAAAAAAAGGTACGCCAGGTTGAAAAACCCGAAAGAGGCGGCCTAGGAAAAGTTAGGACATTAAAAAAAAGTTAAAAAAACTCACCCATTCCAAACTACGGTTGCCCCTCTTTTCTTGAAAACATGAAGAGTTTTCAGGAAAAGATAAAGTGGGCAATTATGAACAATTTTTGCTCGTTTGATACTCCATGGGAAGCATTTGAAAAAGTTTGACCGAACCTTGCTTCTGAAGTTGTCTGCATATCATTTGCTATAAAGGAATCAGGTCAGTGTAGTTTTGGAAAATTTTGGTAGCTGGGAAGACCGAAGAGCTGTGATTTCACTATTGTTGCTGATGTTACTTCTTGTTGAACTCCTTATTACATAAAAATCAAAATCAAAAGAAACTAAACAAGCCTATTAGCTATGAGTTATAAGATTCATATATATAAGTTTTCTGAACCTTGATCTTTGAGTCTTGACTTGTTCTTCATACAGACTTTTGATCTGAACCTTGATGCTTACTAGCTGCAGGTGCTAGTTCATTTTTCTATGACATCTTCTGATAAAAACGGAAAATGCAATGCTCGTGACTTCAGTCATGTCTTGAGCAGTACATGTCTTTTCATCCACTTCTGCATTTTGGATTCGCTTCTTTTTTTTCTTTTCTTTTATTTATTCTGGAATAAGACTTCTTCTTTTGGTCATCTCGAACCTTGTGCCTCGAGGTAAAACCTGGTCAGACACCAAAACAAACGAACGAAATTTTTCTAACCCAGCTTTTACAAGAAAATTTTTGTGAGTTATTGTAATATAATTCTAAACTAATTCTTTATTAAAAGTAATGAAATGTCGGGAATGGTGTACCCAGAAGAGATCAAGGTGATTTTATTTTTTTGAGATGGTATTTCCTTCATTGTCCAAATGATATCTCAACTAAGGATTGATGTGCCTTATGTCGAGAAAATGCTGCTAGGGAATGATGTACCCTACATTAGCAAAGATATAAAAGAGTGGTGTACCCTGCACTTAAAATCAAATCAACTAGGGAGTGGTGTACCCTATGTTGGAGAACACAGCTAGGGATTGGTGTACCCTATACCGCTAAAGAGACTAGGAATGGTGTACCCTATATTTGGAATGCTATCAGGGAGTGGTGTACCCTATGTTGGAAAACACAGTTAGGGATTGGTGTACCCTATACCGCTAAAGAGACTAGGAATGGTGTACCCTATATTTGGAATGCTATCAGGGAGTGGTGTACCCTATGTTGGAAAACACAGTTAGGGATTGGTGTACCCTATACCGCTAAAGAGACTAGGAATGGTGTACCCTATATTTGGAATGCTATCAGGGAGTGGTGTACCCTATGTTGGAAAACACAGTTAGGGATTGGTGTACCCTATACCGCTAAAGAGACTAGGAATGGTGTACCCTATATTTGGAATGCTATCAGGGAGTGGTGTACCCTATGTTGGAAAACACAGTTAGGGATTGGTGTACCCTATACCGCTAAAGAGACTAGGAATGGTGTACCCTATATTTGGAATGCTATCAGGGAGTGGTGTACCCTATGTTGGAAAACACAGTTAGGGATTGGTGTACCCTATACCGCTAAAGAGACTAGGAATGGTGTACCCTATATTTGGAATGCTATCAGGGAGTGGTGTACCCTATGTTGGAAAACACAGTTAGGGATTGGTGTACCCTATACCGCTAAAGAGACTAGGAATGGTGTACCCTATATTTGGAATGCTATCAGGGAGTGGTGTACCCTATGTTGGAAAACACAGTTAGGGATTGGTGTACCCTATACCGCTAAAGAGACTAGGAATGGTGTACCCTATATTTGGAATGCTATCAGGGAGTGGTGTACCCTGCGTTTAAGCTCAATCAACTAGGGAGTGGTGTACCCTGCGTTTAAGCTCAATCAACTAGGGAGTGGTGTACCCTATGTTGGAGAACACAGCTAGGGATTGGTGTACCCTATACCGCTAAAGAGACTAGGAATGGTGTACCCTATATTTGGAATGCTATCAGGGAGTGGTGTACCCTGCGTTTAAGCTCAATCAACTAGGGAGTGGGGTACCCTATGTTGGAAAACACAGTTAGGGATTGGTGTACCCTATACTGGTAAAGAGACTAGGGGGTGGTGTACCCTACAATTTAGCTCAATCTAACAGTAATGATATTAGGGAGTTATGTACCCTGCATTTAAGATCAATTGGTAATGATATCAGGGAGTTGTGTACCCTGCGTTTAAGCTCAATCAACTAGGGAGTGGTGTACCCTATGTTAGAAAACACAACTAGGGATTGGTGTATCCTATATTGTTAAGGAGACTAGGAAGTGGTATACCCTATGTCTAGGAATGATATCACAGAGTGGTTTACCTTGCATTTCAGCTCAATCTAACAGTAATGATATCAGGGAGTGGCGTTCCCTACATTTCAGATCAATTGGTAATGATACCAAGGAGTTGTGTACCCTGTGTTTAAGCTCAATCAACTAGGGAGTAGTGTACCCTATATTAGAAAACACAGCTAGGGATTGGTATACCCTATACTGGTAAGGAGACTAGGGAGGGGTGTACCCTATGTCTAGGAATGATGTCAGGGAATGGTGTACCTTGTATTTCAGCTCAATCAAACAATAATGATATCAATGAGTGTTGTAACCTACATTTGAAATCAATTGGTAATGATATCAGGAAGTGGTGTACCCTGCGTTTTAGCTCAATCAACTAGGGAGTGATGTACCCTATGTTGGAAAACGCAACTAGGGATTGGTGTACCCTATACTGGCAAGGAAACTAGGGAATGGTGTACCCTACGTCTAAAATATCATCAACTAGGGAGTGGTGTACCCTATGTTGGACAACACAGCTAGGGATTGGTGTACCCTATACAAGTAAGAAGACTAGGGAGTGGTGTACCCTATGTGTAAAATATCATCAACTAGGAAGTGGTGTACCCTACATTGGAAAATACAAGTAGGGATTTGTGTACCCTATACTGGAAATGAGACTAGGGAATGGTGTACCCAATGCCTAGGAATGATATCAAAGAGTGGTGTACCCTGCATTTCATCTCTATCAATAAAGATATCAGGGAGCATTTAAGATCAATTAGTAATGATATCAGGGAGTGGTGTACCATGCGTATAAGCTCAATCAACTAGGGAGTGGTGTACCCTATGTCTAACATATCATCAACTAGGGAGTGGTGTACCCTATGTTGGAAAACACAAGTACGGATTGGTGTACCTTATACTGGTAAGAAGACTAGGGAGTGGTATACCCTATGTCTAGGAATGAATATTAAGGAGTGGTGTACCCTGCGTTTCAACTCTATCAACAAATATATTAGGGAGTGGTGTACCCTGTATTTAAGATCAATTGCTAGTGATATCAGGGAATGGTATATCCTGCGTTTAAGCTCAATCAACTAGGGAGTGGTATATCTTATGTTGGAAAACACAACTAGGGATTGGTGTACCCTATACTAGTAAGGAGACTAGGGTGTAGTGTACCCAATGTCTAAAATATCATCAACTAGGGAATGTTGTACCCTATGTTGGAAAACACAACTAGGGATTGGTATACCCTATACTGGTAAGGAGACTATCGAGTAGTGTACCCTTCGTTTAAGCTCAATCATAAAGGGAGTGGTGTACCTACGTAGGAAAATGCAGGTAGGGATTGGGGTACCCTATACTGTAAGAAGACTAGGGAGTGGTGTATCATATGTCTAAAAGAATGATATCAGGGAGTGGTGTACCCTGCATTTAAGCTTTATCAACAAAGATATCACGGAGTGGTGTATCCTGCATTTAAGATCAATCAACTAGGGAGTGGTGTACCATATGTTGGAAAATAACAGCTAAGGAATGGTGTAGCCTATACTGGTAATGAGACTAGGGAGTGGTGTAACCTATGTATAAAATATCAACTAGGGAATGTTGAACCCTATGTTGGAAAATGCAGCTAGGGATTGGTGTGCCCTACACTACCATGATTTTGATTTTTTTTTCTTTTTCTCTTTCTTCTTCTTCTTTTTTTATTTAAAAAATAATTAAATGCGGGAAATAATTTTGAGAAGACTCCCCTTTTGAGAATTGTTTTTTTGCAGAGCTATTTTAGTCTTCCCGCAATTTCTTTTTTGGTTGTACATGCTTCTTGCAAGGTTGTTTTTGGATTGCACATGTTTCCTGTTTTTCAACAAAGAACAATTATTAGTTCGAAACGGTGGTTGGTTTTGTGGCCTGGAGTGTTTCAGTCACTTAATCTCGGGCCATCTTCTTTTGATGGTGATTTCAACTTCAACTGATTGTTTCCTGAATACCGATTGCATTTCTGGCCCGGAGAACCTTTGGCTTTTCAAACTTTTTCCATGATGGCTAGTCATGTAGCGGGACTTAACCTATCCAACTTTATTTAGCCTTTGTGGGCATTTAACTTTGACTTCTTTCTTCAAAGTTCTAATTTCAGAGTATTGGGGAACCTTTGGCTTTTCAAATTTTGCATGACGGTTAGTCACATGGGACTTAACCTTTTCAACTTCATTTCGCCCTTGTAGGCACTTCAATTTGATTTCCTCCTTCCTAGAGTATTCGATTTCAAAGCATCGACCACCATGGCCAGTCGGGGTTGACTTGATGCCCTTGTCGAGGCTGGGTACCTTTTGAATATATTAGCTTGTGTCAAATGAGAGCCCTGTAAATCAGTATTGGCATCTCTTCTTTACCTTAGTTTTTGGAACAAAGTCAGATCGAAAATAATTCAAATAAAAACAAGCAATAGAATGGAGAATGAGTTTAAATACGATGTATCCTTTCGGGGAACAAAAGACGGACTTATTTGAGAGTACATGCAGACTTCAGTGAACATGACATGCCTTTTGGACTGGATGTCTGATCTGTGTGAACCGTCCGACTCTTAGAAACCATCACAACTTTTGCCTTGAAACATGAAACCTTGCCTAGTACTGTGTTGATGTCAGGGCTGTGAGGACCCTCTTTTCGATCAGTAGCGCCCTTTGCGGGTTTTCACTAGCTGACCTCTCTCATTTATTTTCTCATCGTCACCTTATAGTTCCCTTTGTGGGTTTTCACTAACAAGACTCTCTCATTTTTAGTTTCTGTACTCACTGTCGCCTTAAGGTGACCATGAGAGTTTTCACCAACAAGACTCTCTCATTTTATTTCTCTCATTTTGGCTGCATCATATCCAAGTAATTGTATCCTCCAATTTTGAACATTCTCACTGATTGATCAGAAGGACTTGAAAAGGATTTGGATTAAAAGAATTTGGATTTAATTACAACTTTGGAACCTTTCGAGCGAAACCGTTACCGAACCATTATAACATCTGCCCCATTTTTCACTTTTAGAGGAATATGGATTTTTGTATGCTGTGACCGAACCCCAGCGTGAAGCTGCCTACGTATCATTTTCAAAATTAGGTCGAACATAGTTCAATTAACTTGAACTTTGTTTTTGATTTTCTTCTTGTTTTTCTTTTTTTTTCTTTTTTTCTTCTTTTATTTTTTTCATTTTTTTTCTTTGTTTTTCTAAGGTGTCAAAGTGTGGATTTCATATAGTAAAACAAAAGGGGCGTGCTATATCCGAAACGTACGAAATATAGTAATATCTTTTTTTTTCTTTTTAATTCTTTTCCTCTTTTCTTTCTTTTACATACAAGGTTCCAACGAGGGTAATCAAAGAAGTATAACCGGCTCAATGGGTTTACAAAAGGTTGATAGTGTTTAGGTAGCTAGAAAAAAGCCTTCTTCATCCAATCAGAGAGCATTAATGTTGTGTAGAGGGTCGAACATAGTACCTTTTGACTGCACTTGCATTGACTGTTATCTCGGGGATATTTCCTTCGATGTCTCCCCAGTACCACGCTCCTTTTAGCAACACTCTTGTTACATTGTATGGCCCTTTCTAATTTGGATCAAATTTTCCTTTAGCTTCTTCATGACGTGGGATGATACGTTTCAGAACGATCTGCCCACTTCAAACTTTCTGGGCCGCACTTTTTTTGTTATAGGCACGGGCCATTCTTTATTGGTACAATTGCCCATGACAAACTGTGGCCAATCATTTTTCATCCGTCAAAGTCAATTGTTCCAACCGGGCCTTGACCCATTCTTCATCCTCAATATCGACCTTTACAACGGTCCGAAGAGAGGGAATTTCAATTTCTGTTGGTATCACGGCTTCAGTGCCATAAACCAACAAGTAAGGGCAGTTTCATTTGGACTTGGTTTAGGCTTATTGTTCCAATTCTCTGTTTATTTTCTTAAAACCTTATCTTCATTGCATTTTGCTTCCTTATTCATTATTTCGAAGTCTGGGAGTGTTTTAGGATATAGGCATAAAGTCCGCAAGCATGTCATGTTATTAAAATCTGCATTTAACAGAACTAAAAAAAGAATAAGAAAAGTGACAAGATTAAGGAAAAGGACATTCATGGACGATAAAATATTAATTTCATTTATTTGAATTTTAAAAGATAGAAGATTTTACATCAAAAAGTAAGGCAATAAAGTAAAACATCCCAATTACACCCTGAAATAATCCAGATGCAGATAGTACAGCAAGACCGGCTACCGAGATTCCCGTCTGACAAGAAACTTTCATGTTTTGGCGACCATTTTATGTTTTTCTTTCTGTTGCGGCAATGGCTACAATGGATTTCAGTGCCGGATCAAACTACTCATGATCATAGATCATTCCAACAACTAGCCCATTATTGTGAGTGGGCAAAGGATTGTTCGTCACATTAGGGGCCTCATCATCCTTAAGAACAATTCTTTTAGCTTCAATCAAGTGTTCAACTGCACTCTTGAAGGACCAACAGTCCTTTATATCTTGTCCCACAACCCCAGAGTGGTATTCGCATCTAGCATCAGCTCGGTGCGAGGAGGACTCGGGGTTTGGCCGGTTTGGGGCCACTGGCTGCAGCAGACCGAGCCTGATTAACGTTTGAAAACAAACTTGAATATGATTCACCAATATGGGTGAATTGATTTCTTTTGAGAGGATTTCTTGGACGAGGATTGTGTTGTGGATCATTTTGTTGGGGACTATATGGAGCTTGGTAGGGACATGTATTTTTGAGAGGTGGATCTCGATTTTGTGGATAGTTTTATGGTCGTGTGTAAGGTTGCACGTCCATCACCGCATAGTGAGGCAGTGCCACAGCATATGCAGCAGCATGATGCGGGTAGTAATGTTGTGGGATTCTGGGTGGCATATATGATTGGTTGAATGACATGTGGTCCCCCTCGAGCTCGAAGCCAGCATGGCTCCCTCTTCTCTATTGTTTCTGTTTATCAAACCCCCCGAACCATTCTGAACAGTCTGTGATGTGGCCTTAAAGGCAGCCTGAATCAAGATTCGGCCAGTTTTCAAACCATTTTCGACCATCACTCCAATTTTAATGGCCTCAGCGGACGGCTTCCCCATAGAAGACACCATGTTATGGAAGTAGTCCGACTCTTGGGCCTGTACGAAGACCGTAACCATTTTTGCCTTATCCATTGGAGGATTTACCTCGGCGTCCTGCTCCTGCCACCTGATTGCATACTCACGGAAACTTTTCACATTCTCTTTCAAATTGGACAAAGAGTTTGTATTGATAGTGATTTCCATATTATACTGGAACTTGCAGGCGAAATCTCGGGCCAGATCGTCCCACACATGCAAATGAGCGATTTCTTGATCCATATACCATTCAAAGGCACTTCCTAAAAGGCTCTCTCCAAAGTATGCTATTTAAATCTCCTTTGTTCCACCAGTGGCCCTTAGCTGGTTGCAATATCTTTACAAATGAGCGATCGGGTCTCCGTGCTCGTCGTACTTTTCAAATTTTGGCGTCCTAAAGCCAGCTAGCAACTGGACATGGGGAAACATGCACAAGTCAAAGTAAGAGACACTCTTTTGGCTGCTCAGGCCCTGCATATTCTTTAAACTCTGCTCCATGCTTTGATTTTTCGAGCCATTTCATCCCGCTCGGGATTTTTGACTATTCTTTCTTGTTCAACCAGAAACTTATACTGTGGAGGTTGAGTATATAAGTCCGGAGTGACATAGGTCATATCCTGCTGAAATTGTGGGCCCTGGAATATGAAAGTTGGAGGTTCAAAACACGGCCTGGGCATAGTTGGCTGCATCACGGTGAAGACAGGTGCTGCGGAAAACAGTATTGGCGGTGCCCTTAAAACCGGCGCCTGGGGGTGAACCACAGAAGGCATGCCAGGACCGTTAGGCGACATTTGAGGGTACCCACACGGGATTAACGGTTTGGACAGAAGAACTTTGGTAGCACCACCTGACCTTGGGATTAACTCATGGAACCCAGGGATTGCACTTGGAGGCTCCCTACCATTAGACCAGGCATCCCACATTTCCAACATGCGGAGACGCAACATCCTATTCTCTTCAGTAGTTGCTGATTCTGGCTGTAGAATAGCCGATGTCAGCTATCCTCAGGGTTGATAATTGGTAGATTGCTTTTGTAGGTCATCGGAACATTTCCTTTGTATCTTGTAAAGTAAGGATGGGAAGCCAGATTACCAACGAAAACCATCCACCTGAATAGAACCTGGCTAAATTGCACACACAACAACTTTGTTAGTTTTGAGATATTTAACAGATAAAAAATTGCATGTTGAGATGCAATGCACCTAAACAGTTAAACGCTTCTACCATGTGTTTGCAACGTCCGCGTGTTTCATCCCGGCTTTTAATTGTCTGCACTCCTTCCATTTCTAGCTCTCTATTGGATTTACCGCTCTCTTTATTTTTGATCTCATCACTCTTGAGTTTTGCCCTCCTATTTTGTCACTCTTTGTTTTTCCTCTTTTTGGTCGCTCTTTGGTTTTTCTATTTTATTTGTTTACTTTCACTCAAATTATTTATGGCTATGATTGCATCCGATAGGGATTGCCTACGTTTCATGACGCCGCATGAATCATACTGTTACATAGTTCTGGGATACCAGGAACAGAGTAAATAGGCTAACTCTTTTTATTTTCTTTTTCTCCTTTTCTTTCTATATAAAAATATTTGTTTTTCTTTTTTGGAAATTTTTGAAAGAAAGACTTCTAAAGAAGAACGAAAATATTTATTTAAATTTAGATTTCGATTTGTTTTTCTTTTTGGAATTTTTGAAGTAAAGATTTCTAAAGAAGAAAGAAAATATTTTTTGAATTTCGATTTGTGCAGATTTGTGTTTATATATATATATTGGGATTGCAAATTGTTTTTTTCTTTTTTGGAATTCTTAAAAGAAAGACTTCTAAAGAAGAACAAAAATAATTTGGATTTCTGAATTTTCCTTTTTTATTTCCGAAAGCAAACTTCTGAAGAAGAACGAAAATATTTTTGGATTTCAATTTTTTTGATTTTTGTGAAATTTACAAAAAAAAAGATTTCTAAAGAAGAAAGCGAATATATTTTTAGATTTTTGGTTTTGATTTTGTTTTTTAATTTTGGGAAAAATACTTCTAAATAAAGAAAAATATATTTTTGGACTTTGATTTGTTCTTTCTTTTTCGAATGAAAGACTTCGAAAAATAAGGAAAATAACATTGGGTTTAAATTTTTTTTGGTTTGGGATTTTTTAAGGAGTGAATTCTAAAGAATAAATTAAAGGAAAATATTTTTGAATTTATTTTTAAAAAAGTTGGGGCCAAACCTGATGAAGGTTGCCTACGTATCTCACATCCGGTGACAATCAGACCTGCATAGTTCGGTCAGTTTTTCAAAATTGAGGGAAATGACATGTTTGAAAATTTAACTTATTTTGTAACGACCTTCAAAAACTTCAGTAGAGTTTCGGGATTTTTCTTTCCTTTCTCTTTTTTTTCAAATACCAGAATTTTCAATGTAACGACCCGATCGGTCGTTTTGAGCCCTGGCACGTCATTCAGCGGTTTGAAGCCTTGAGAAGTTTCACTTCAGGTATTGTGACTTGCACGTGTGGTCAAAATTTAATTTTGAAAAGTTCAGAGTTGATGTGGAAAGAAAATCCACATTTCGGAAGCTTTAAGTTGGAAGAATTGACTAAGGTAGGAATTTTGAGTAAACGACCTCAGAATCGGGATTTGAAGGTTCTAGTAGGTTCGAATGGTGATTGTGGACTTGGGCGTATGTCCGGATCGGGTTTTGGATGACGCGGGAGCGTTACAACGCTTATTGTGGAAAGTTGGCATTTTGGATGAATTTTTATAAATTTGGGTTGAAATGTATTTTAATATTATCAATGTCTGTTTGGGATTCCGAGCCTAGTAATAGCTCAGTATTGTGATTCTGGTCTTAGGAGCATGTCCGGATGTGGATTTGAAGGTCCGTGGGTCATTTCGTGGTCAATTGGCGAAAGTTGAAAATTTAAAAGTTTTTGGAAAGATTGACCGGGAGTGGACTTTTTGATATCGGGGTCGGATCTCAATTTCAGAAGTTGGAATAGGTCCTTGATGTCATTTGGGATTTGTGTGCAAAATTTGAAGTTGTTCCGGATTAATTTTATATGTTTCGGCGTGAGTTGTAGAAGTTGAAAGTTCATAAGTTTATTAAGTTCGATTTGAGATACGATTCGTAGTTTTGATATTGTTTGATGTTATTTGAGGCCTCGAGTAGGTCCGCGTTATGTTTTGGGTCTTATTGGTATATTCGGACGTGGTCCCGAGGGCTCGGGTGAGTTTCGAATAGGTTTGGGTTGTGTTGCGCTCGTTGTTGATGTTTCAACTTCGTTTTTTCAAGCATAAATAGTATCACATTAAGAAAATAAGATCCAATTTCTATTTTTATTGAAGCATTAGATTTGTATCATAATTACGGAGCCATAGCAAAAAGAATCGTCGAATTTGGACATTGTATGAGGAAGTTATGCTCATTTTAGTGTTGGAGAAGGGAGTTGGTGTTGTTGCTTCGCAGATGCAAGGTTGGGTCCGCATCTGCTGCCCTGCAGGTATGAAAATTGGTCCGCAAAAGTAGAAATTACAGCTGGAAATGTGCAGGAGCGGATTTTTTGTCGCAGAAGCGAAAATCCCTGAGTATATAAAAACCATACCGCGTTATTTTGATATTTTGGGCATATCTTGAGTTCTAGAGCTCCGTTTGAGGTGATTTTTGTGGCGTTGTTCTCGTCTCAACAAGGGGGTAAATATCTGACCTTTATTTTGATGCTTCTACATGATTATTTCCGTTGGTTATTATTTTTATCCGTGTTAGGATTGTAGAAATTGAGATTTTGAGCCCCAAAGTTGAGAAATGGTAAATCCTTGATTTGAGGGTCGATTCATGGATAACATTGGATACTTTTCTGGATATAGACCATAGGAGTTATGGGAAATATTTATTTTCAAAAATTTTTGGAATCCGGACACGTGGGCTAGAGGGTCGACTTTATTGACTTTTCGAGCGGAGTTGGGGATTGTTATAAATTGATTTATTATGAGTATTAGAGTATATTTTTATTGGTTTGCACATTGTTTGACTAGTTTTGGAGCGATGAGCATCGATTTGAGGTGTTAGAGTGGCGTTGGAGCCGGTTATGGAACTTCAGAGCGAGGTAAGTCTCCTGTCTAACCCTGTGAGGGGGAAACCACCCCTAGATGATGTAATTGTTATGTGCTACTAGTTGTAGGTGCTACGTATGCACGAGATGACGAGAGTCCGTAAGTAGCTAGATTCATGTTATTGTTCGGATAGACTTAGGCTCACACCATGCTATAGCTGTACTACTTGAACAGTCTCTTGCCTACTAAATTCCTTTATTTTTTTGTTACGACTTGCGACTAGAATTGTGTAGAGTGGTAGACTCGCTATTGTAGAGATCGGATGAACTTTATGAATTGCCATGGTATAATTGTACTCCTCCAACGAAATTTCCTCGTGTTACACGTTCTCATCGAAGGGCTTTCCCCAAAGCTTTCCAAAAACTCACCTGTCCCTTCGTGAGTGGGGTCAAGGACCCATCAAAACTTTTTTATTCTAATGGGATCGAGCTGTTCGCTTCGATAGGATAGATACATCTATAGTTCGTGTCGTTCGACCCTCAGCAGTGCGCACACTTTATGGGATCAGGTTGTTTGCCTCGGCAGGATTATGTACCATACTCTCATGGGAGCGGGTTGTTCGCCTCGGCAATATATATAATAGATGTATTTATGGTTATATACCAGATTATGATGGGATCGGGTCGTATGCCTCGGCATTTCTGTAAAACTCCTTCTATGGAATCGTGCGTATTAATTGTACAAAGGGCCAGTGTATCTGGAAGTTTTCCTGATTTGAGTTATTGCGACCCATCTGTTGAGGTCCATTATATATATATATATATATATATATATATATATATATATATATATGTGTGTGTGTGTGTGTG